>PVHX01002632.1:0-162940 GCA_004024805.1 Geosciurus inauris | reverse complement strand
AAGAGGGGATGGGCATAGGAAAGATAGTAGAATTAATCTGATATACCTTTCCTATGTTCGTATATGAATACACGATCAGTGTAACTTCACATCACGTACAACCACAGAAGTTATGCTCCATGTATGTATAATATGTCAAAATACACTCTACTGTCATGTATATCTAAAAAGAACAAATTAATAAATAATAAAAAATTAAGTTGAATGTTTTTATCAGTCATGATTGGTGATAGGAGTATTGCAGTTATTCTGAGACTGTCATATATTATGGGAAATGAATAATTATGGGATATTCTAATTCAAATATTCCAGTTATGTATACCTGAGAAATAGGATTATTGGTATGAAAGAAGACATACAGATGTACTGTAGAAAAGGTAAAGTAAAAGCTCTGTGGTCTTGAATTTGAATTAGAAGGGAGTATGATACAATGGAATATTACTCATCTATAAAGAAGAGAAGACTTAAAAACAGCAGACTACAGTGACACAGCCACTTCAATGTTTAGAGCAGCTCAATTCACAATAGCCAAACTGTGGTACCAACCTAGATGCACTTCGATAGATGAATGGATAAAGAAATTGTGGTATATACACATAATGGACTATTACTCAGCAATAAAAGAGAACAAAATTATGGCATTTGCAGGTAAATGGATGGAGTTGGAGAATATCATGCTAAGTGAAGTAAGCCAATCTCAGAAAACCAAATGCCGAATGTTCTCTTTGATAAGTGGATGCTGATCCATAATGTGGGGGAGGACACCAGAAGAATGGAGGAACTTTGGTCATAGGGGTGGGAGGAGAGGGGGCAGGGGGCCAGTAAAGATGGTGGAATATGATGGACATCATAGCCCTAGCTTTATGTATGATCACATGTATGTTGTGATTCTACATCACATACAACCAGAGAAATGAAAAGTTGTGCTCCACCTGCGTACAATAAATCAAAATGCACTCTACTATCATGTAAACCTAAATAGAATAAATGAATTTTTAAAAATTTAAAAAACGAACATATCTTCACATTTTAGAACAGTGTATACAGTACATAATAGATGCTCAATAAATGTTAGTAAAGAAAAAGAAGAAGAATGAAATTATGGCATTTGCTGATGAATGGATGGCTGTGGAGACTATCATGCTAAGTGAAATAAGCCAATCCCAAAAAACCAAAGGCCAAATGTTCTCTTTGATGCACAGATGCTAGCACACAATGGGGAAGGGAGGAGAACAGAAGTTCATTGGATCAGACAAAGAGTAATGAAGGGAAAGGAGGGGTCATGGGAATAGGAATGACAGTAGAATGAACTGGACATATTTCCCTATGTTCATATATGAATGTAGAGCTAGTATAACTTCACATCATGTACAACCACAAGAATGGGAAGTTATACTCCCTGTATATATAATATGTCAAAATATACTCTACTGTCAGGTATATCTAAAAAGAACAAATAAAAAAAGAAATAAGTATGAATTCACCAGATGTTTTCTCTTTATAAGGAGAGATGATAGGCAGGTAGGTAGGTAGTAGGTAGGAATATAGATAGATGATTGATAGATAGATAGATAGATAGATAGATAGATAGACTGTATACTTTCCTAGCTGTTTCCACTGGAAACGCCAGAACAGTGACCAACCCCATAGCTATAAACATTGCTAGTACCTAGATAAGTGGTTTTGAAAACCATTTCTCATTTAAGAAACTAGGACTTCTTAGATAAATGGCAGGTTCCAAGTCTGGGACAAAAGTAAATGTGTAAGAGGAGCTGCAACTTTAGATGTAACAGAAAGCAAAGCAGCTACCAAAAGTTTTCAGGGTCGTGTCAGGAAGACTCAAGAGTCATTGGTCAAAGTGTCTCAATTCGAAAGATGAGATAAAGGTCAAAAGGATGAGAACTGCAAAGGATTGAAATACATCAAATATATTTAAATACATGAGTTTATAACAATACTGTAAACACTTGAGGATGACAGAGAATCAATACATTATCTTGAAACTAAGGCAATGAACTATATCACTCGATAACCATTAGTAGATAGAAAGATGTATCTCCTTATAAAATCATTCTAGCTAATATATGAAAAGAACATTTGCATTCTTCACCCCTCTATGACGAATGGATCTAGGCAAGATGCATGACATCAACCAACATGAAAAACAAGAGGCAATCAGGCATGTGAAAGAACATGCCCCACCTACAACCAGAGGACTGAAAAGCTAGCTGTCAATTCATAGAACAAATACCAGAGAACATGTTGAAAGGCACCAAAGCAAAAGCCAGACTGCAGGACACTCCAGTGGATCAGATGGGAAAACCCACAGGCTAAGAGAGAACTGAAATTTATACACACAAACACAAACACACCATGGTATTTGAGCCTATGTACTTTCACTTAGTCCACAGAGATGCCAAGAATTTAACATAAATTTTATGTCAGTGATTACTTTTGGCAGGAGAGATGAAGTTTCAGGAATAACTGGCAATATTCTAGTATAATAAAAATTAAAATGTAGTTATTTCTAAAATAACTACAGAAAAAGGAATCTATTTTGATTATGGATACTTATTATATACATTAATGAATAAAATTTCTACAGACTAGATATGGAATTACCATTTGACCCAGCTACACCACTCCTCAGTCAATATTTATCCTAAAGAATTAAATTCATTGTACTATAGTGATATATGCATATCCATGTTTATAGTAGCACAATTCACAATAGCCAAACTATGGACCCAGCCTAGGTGTCCATCAACCAATGAATCAATCAAGAAAAATGTAATATATATACACAATGGAGTTTTATTCAGCCATAAAGAAAAATGAAATTATATAACAAATGGAATGGCATCAAATTAAAATTGTTTCTGCATAGCAAAGAAAACAAGAATGTCAAGAGAAAACCTATAGAATGAAAGAAAATGTTTGCTTGCTCTTCTCTGACAGATTAACATCTATATACAGAACTTAAAAAACTTTACACACAAAAATATCAAATATCCCAATTAATAAATGGGCAAATGAATTAAACAGACACTTCAAAAAGAAGAAATACAGGGGCTGGAGGTGTGGCTCAGTGGCAGAGCACTTGCCTAGCATGTATGAGGCACTGGGTTCAAGTATCAGTACCACATATAAAAATAAATAAAATCAAGGCCCATTGACAACTAAAAATATAATAAAAAAGAAGAAAAAATACAAAAAGCCAACAAATGTATGAAAAATGTTCAACATCATTAGCAATTAGGGAAACGCAAATCAGACTACACTGATATTTCATTTCATATCAGTAAGAATGGCAGTCATCAAAGAATACAAACAAAAATAAACGCTAAAGAGGATGTGGAGAATAATAAACACCATTTCACTGTTGATGGGATTGTAAATTAGTACAACCACTATGGAAATCAGTATGAAGTTTCTTCAAAAGACTAGGCATGGAACTAGCTATACGATCCAGCTAGACCACTTCTTGGTATTTATCCTCAAGAATTAAAGTCAGCATACTACGGTGATACACACATACCGATGTTTATAGCAGCACAATTCATTATAGTCAAACTTTGGAACCAGCCTAGGTATCCGTCAATAGATGAATGGATAAAGAAAATGTGATATATGTACACAATGTAGTTTTATTCAGCCATAAAGAAAAACACAATTATGGCATTTACAAGAAAATGGACGGAATTAGAGACCATTATGTTAGGTGAAATAAGTCAAACTCAGAAGGTCAATGGTATGTTTTCACTCTTACGCAGAAGCTACAGAGGAAGAAAGAAAAGAAAGGTAGGGGGTGGATCTCATGAAAATCAAAGGGAGATCAGTAGAGGAAAGAGACCAAGGAGTGGGAGCCAGGGAGACATGAAGGAGTGCTGGGGAGTGCTACTAGCCAAATCATATTGTTCTACTGTGTGTGTACAAATTTGTAACAACAAATCCCATTGTCATGTACAACCACAATGGATCAATTCTATAAAATGGGAAAAAATCATGCAAATAAATGTTAACTAATCATACTCACTTTAAAAAAAGAAGGAAAGAAAGTGTTTTTAAGAGTTTCACATCAGTAAAGACCACTGCCAAGTGTAAGGATGGGCCTTGCGATAATGCCGTTCCTGATCAGTCCTGTTTTTCCTGGTGTAAGATGGTGTGCACTTGACAAAGCCAACACGTTCACATTAAAAAAAAAAAAAAAAAAAGTCTCAAAGCTTGCATATCTAAGCTATGAATGGTGGAGTGGAGCAAAGGACAGGAATAAGAGGGAAGGCAACCAGGAACGGGGCTAAGGACAAGAGCACATTCACTTTGCTCAATGTATTTTTGTACTGTGTGCATTTTTATAAGGAACTTTTCGTGTATTATTGATACAGATTAAAAGACACTGTCAGTGAGTAGCTCATGAACACCTGAACAAGTGGGGTAAGTGAAAATGTGTAAGTGAATGAATGAGGAGGGAGTGAGCAAATGAATAGAAAAAGGAAAGAGCACCCCAGTATGGTCGGCAGGTCCAACAGCACAGTCACCATAAAATCATGTGATTTCAGTGAACCATAGGGAAATAAGCAGATTATGCAAAATATGGTCAACCCAGATATCTTAGAGTCTGGTTCTTGTTTTTGTTTTTGTTTTGGTACCAGTGATTGAATTTGAACTTAGGGGCATTTAGCCACTGAGCCACACTCCCAGCCCTTTTTTTTTTTTTTTTTTTTTTTTGTATTTTATTTAGAGACAGGGTCTCCTTGAGTTGCTTAGTGCCTCACTTCTTCTGTGGCTGGCTTTGAACTCACAATCCTCCTGCCTCAGCCTTCTGAGCTGCTGGGATTACAGGTGTGTTCCACCACGCCCAGCTGGAGCCTGGATATTTGAAGATACTTAAATCCCTTGGTGAGATGACATGCTAAAATTTTGTAAATGAAAAATTTACAAGGAAATTAAAAAAAAATCAGTCAAATATGAATTAAGAACCAGACAGCTCCCTGAATGGTCCCTGTGCCTACCCTAACACTATCCTGCTTAGCCCCCAAGAACCCTTCAATCATGAGATCCCACTGAGAAGTCTTGCTACGGGGTTGGGATTGTGGCTCAGTGGTAGAGTGCTTGCCTCGCATGCGTGAGGCACTGGGTTCGATCCTCAGCACCACATAAAAAAATATAAATAAAGATATTGTGTCCATCTACAACTAAAAAAAAGTTAAAAAAAAAAGAAGTCTTGCTGCCCCTTTAAATTTCATAATCCCCAAAGTATTTGAAAGTACATCTCTGCATCCACCCAGAACAAGTTCTTTGCAAACATTCCTTTTAAAAACAGAACCACAGCCTCTAAATAACTTACCACCCAGTGTCCAAATCCAGAGTACAGCAGCATTCTTTCAAAATTGAACCAATTGAAAACAACTCTATCTCCAATCAAAAATCATCATGTGTAACTCTGGGAATCCAAGACTCCAGAATGGTTGTCAGAAGCAGAATGTGCCACTTAACGTCTCTTAACCTCAGTCAGCACCTTCATCTATAGGTGATCTCCTGCCGCATCAAGGGGCTATTTGGTCAAAATTGAATTATATTAAACACTTAGTGTGGAGTGTGGCATACAGCAAGTGCTCAGAGGTGTTTGCTGTAGTTTTAATTTTTTCTCATTGAGGTGCGTTTTAACCATACTCCTTTGGGCAAACTTTGGCAAGGCCTGATGCAAATCAGGAAAAAGAAACTGGAAAGAGTTTTTAGAGGTTTGTTTCTCCCCAGCTCCCTGGGGAGAACACAGCATGCTGTGCAGAGCCACATGGGAAGCACTGGGGTTGGTCAACAGGGGGACACAGGGAACAAACCGGGTGAGCACCTGTCTTGTGGTTTCTGTGGGAAGGAATGGGTGAGTCTGGGCAAGCTGGTTTAGGATTGGCTAGCTTGACTAATTTCAGCAGGCTCTGGAGCACAGGAGCCATTCTAAGTCATTTGGTACCTGGCTCTAGGTGATTAGGGCAGGTAGAGAGTGACCCAGAGTGTGGCAGCCTAATATGGGAGGTGGCTGGGTGACAGGACTTAATCAGCTACTCAAGAAGGACTGACTGGCTTTTAGCCAAGGTTGTCAAACTGGATCAATAGCCAGGGAGGTAGCTCAATAGCAGAGTGTTCAAGCAGCCATCCCCAGCACCACAAAACAAGGGAAGAAAGGAAAAGCTGGGTCAAGATAGCATTTTAAGAAACTGTGTTACAAAGCAAAAATCATATAAAATATAATTAACCATTTAAAATATTTAAAATTCAATGGCATTTAGTATATTTACAATGTTATACAACCATCACCTCTGTTTAGTTCCAAAACGTTTTCATTTAAAAAGAAACCCTGTACTCATTAAGCAGTTATTCCCCACCACCCACCATCACCAACCCCCTCCTCAACCTCTGCTAGCCTGTGGCAACCATCAATCTGCTTTCTGTCTCTACGGATCTATCTATTCTGCATATATTCTATAAATGGGCTCATATAAAATGTGGCCATTATTAATAGAATTATGTGTCCCCAAATTTCATGTTGAAGCCCTAAATCCCCAGTGGGATTTGCGGATAGGGCCTTTCAGCAGATCATCAGCATTAAGTGAGGTCATTAGGATAGTCCTAATCCCCTGATGCCCTTAGAAGAAAAGGAAGAAACACCCATCACCTGAAAGACCATGTGAGGACACACAAGAAGGCTGCCATCCACAAGCCGAGAGAGGCCTGGGGAGAAACCAAGTCCACCCACACCTTGATCTTGAACTTACCCCTAGGAAGTGACAGATAGGTTTCTAATGCTAAGCCCTCCAGTCTGTGATATTTTGTCTGATCAGACCTAGACAGTGAGCTTTCCTGTCACTTAGCACAAAGTTTTCAACACACTGCAGCATGTATCTGTTCTTAATTCCTTTCTATGATCACATAACTTCCCATCCTATGTTAAGCCACAATTTATTTTTCCATTTCACTGATGGATATTTGGGATGTTTCTACCTCCTGGCTATTGTGAATAATGCTGCCATGAATATTCACAAATGTGTATTAAGTATTTGAGTACTTGCTTTCAATTCTTTTAAGTATATACCTATAATGAAAATGCTGGTTCATGAGGTAATTCTATATTTAACTTTTTGAGAAACCACCAAACTATTATTATTTTTAAAGCATTCTTTCAGTGCCTACTAAGTACAGGCCACGTTTCACAGGGTGGTGTTAACATCCATGAGCTGTCATCCCTGCCCTACAGCTTACTGTGTGTGAGAACCATTCCCCCAAAAGGAAAGAATTATAATTTTCAAAATGCTTGGCTTTACTCAAAATGAGTAAAGGTAAACAAACCCACAACAATTGAACCCCAAATTTCAAAACCGCCTTTCTCCTCCAAATATTCATATTCAAAATGTTTATATGCAAGTAAACCTATTCTTAAATTAATGCTGATAACTTCCATGGAGGCCAGACTCAATCTTCTATAACACCAAGTTAATAAAATATATTTCTAAGTCTTAAATTATACACATTCATGTAGGTATACATGCAAAATGGCAGCAAGTCTAGCTGGCCTAAGTGCTCAGACAAACCCAGAGCTAAGCAAAGGCAGGTTAGAGAAGCAGAGTAGCAAGCTGGGAGAGGGGTGCAGCAGCTAGCAGAGTTCGTAGAAACCCAGATGGGAAGAAAGCATAATGGGCCTCCAAAAAACCAAGCCAGAGCAGAGACACAACCAGCAGAACAACATAAGAATGCCAAGATGTGGAGATTTGCCGGTTATGGAAGGAGACAGCGTTAAGAGATGAGAGAGGAATGTTAGTTTCATGCCTTTGCCAATATCTTTCATGGCTAATTACACCCTGACAGCCTATAAATTCCTCTAATAGTTTTCAATGGAGAAACTATTCTTCCACCCACCCCTGCAAACATTAAGTGGTGTAGCTGGTTTCGACTAGCTTCCAGAATCACCCAAGTGGCGCTGATTATCAATGGTGGGTGTGGACAAGGGAAAAACAAGAATGCATTCTTCTGAGAGCCTTCTGGGCAAAACCACCATGTATGGTAAATATCAGATTCCACACCTCAAATGTCCCTATTTCTCAACTGAAACTAATATCTGGAGATTACCCCCTCCTCCATTTATTTCCTCCCCTATCCCTGAGAGTAGGACCTTGCACAGCAGCAAGCCTCTCTAATCAACCCTCGAGTCCATTTTTCAGAATCAATAGGTTCTCTTTCTCACTAGGAAGGGTTCTGCTTCCACAAGTGCCAACTAAGAAACAAAAATTGATTGTTTCAGAGAAAATAGCTCACTAGTCTCTAACCTGCAGCTTCTTTCATGGTTTCAGATTAACACCATTAAATATTATGTGGTACCTTTTGTCTCCAAAGTACTTTTAAATAAGTCAAGAAATCAAAGGGATGGCAGGGCACAGTAGTGTGTTGACCCTAGATCACTGTTTTTCATTCTACACCTTCGCTGTTTAAATCAAGCAAAAACCAGACAAAGGCCCAAGTTCTAAAAAGTAAGTGAACTATCTGTGGAGGAAAAACAATAATAAAATGTCCGTCAACTCCCCAGAAGCAAGACCTATATCTGCTAATGATTACGGACTTTGAAGTCAAGCACACATCACTTAAAATTCTTAACCTACCACTTTCTTGCTCTATCTCCTCTGAAAGCATCAATATTCTCATTGGAAATGGCAGAAGTAACACTACCTACCAAACAGGTTTGAGTTAATGTCCAGCCTAATGGTCAGTAATAGTGTTGGTAGTAATAATAATATGTCCCATATTGATAACCCAACTTTTAGAGCATAATTTATTATGTTACAGGACTATTTCCAAAATATTAAATAATTTAGGGATCCTTAAAAATGCAGAAAAATTAATAATCATTTTGCATTTTTAAGCAACTTGAGGGAGGTTTTATGATGGTTTTTAAAGCCTTTGCAGCTAATAATGGAATGTTATTGATGTAGGATGGGAGGGCAAGCCAGAGCCCTTCAAGCCTCTGTGTCAGGATGTCGAGGTGGGAGGAACATGGCATGTTGAACCCACACAGGCTTCTTCTCTCACCCATCACCACATTTGCCACCATTAATTCCCCTCTGGGGCATGGACTAGAGAAGTGGCAATCCATGTGGAAGGATTTCCCCAAGATTCAGAAAGCTTGCTGAGAAGGGCTGATTTAAGGCTGAAAGTTGTTTGTTACTAACGTCGCTGAAGATGGGGTGAAGAACATGGAGGCCACAGCTGTTCTCCATAAGCAGAGAACTTGGACATATGAAGTAATTTTTTATCTTTTAGATTTAGGACAATATCCCTACTTAAGCACAACCAATTAAACAGGTCCTTCCTAGAAAATCTGAATGTCCACCTAGGTATCTACCGATGACTTCAAATTTCTGTATTTCCAGCTCACATCTTACCTATGAATTATCAAAAAATAAATCCCACATTTCCAAAATTACCAAATCCCATTTTCCACAAGTCCAAATCTGACCTTACAACATCTGGGCAGAAGCCCAGATGTTCTTCCACTCCTCCTCTGTTATCTCTTTCAGTGCATCTGGTTTTTCTGTGTAGAAGTGGAGGGGCCTCACCTGGCACCATCTTTTCCATCTTGCCAATGCACATCTCAGCCAGTCCATCACCAATTCTTGTCCATAAGTAGATCTCTACTTCTCTCTGACTTCATGGCCACCAACTTGTAAGCCCAGGAGACCAATATCTGTTGCATGAACTAGTCACCCAGCATCCTCTGTGGCCTGGTCCTTCTCTCTTCTCCCCAGCTACAAGAATGATCTTCTCAAAACTCAGAGTTCCACCTTCAATCCTGTCTTGGCTTCCCATTGTTCTCAGGTACAGGAGGAGACCCTAAGTATGGCTAAGAACAGCCAGAGCTTCCCTTCGCTTTCAGGCCCACTTATGTCAAGGGTCTCTGCTCAAGCTCTCACCCTCTCAGAGGTGCTCTTTCCTCTAACTCCCCCTCCAGATATACTTCTCCTAGTTGCCCTCCAAATCTGCATGCAAAAATCTTTCCCCAAGAAACTATGTTGGTCAGATTCTTTGGTTTGCATGGTTTCCTATGTTCTTGAAACTGTATCTTCTCTTCATCACTCTTCTCCTGGTCTGCCACCATTGTGACTGCGTGTGGTAACATGGCCAGTGCTGCCACCATTGTGACTGCATGCTATAACACTGTCAGCCCCCTACTAGACTGTAAGCTAAACAAGAACAAGGACCATGTCTGGCATTATAACCTCACTGGGCAGCCCAGTGCCTGGTAAAAAGTGGGCACATGGTAAAATAGGTGTTGTGTGAATAAATGTATGGACAGATAGATGTGGGAAGGCACAGCTAACAGGAGAAGGGAGATGTCAGTGTAACCCTAAGCATGGTTCTGTGGGATAAAATCCCAGAGTGTGGCAAAGGAGGGGCACAGAAGATCTAGTTTACCCAGGTGCTTATCTCAGGAATGCAATAAAGATACTATTTTTGTTTCTAGCAAATTCTATAGGAAGAGAAGGAGCGAAAACCTGGGCATCTTTCCTCAAATCACTACTCTGAGAATCTTAGCTTTCAAAATATAGAGTCAGCAGTGGGGGTTGGAAATGAGGGGGGAAAGAAGGAAAGCATCACTGCAAAACATTCTAAGGCTGACAGGACTAAATGTAAATATGCCAGGGAAAGCCAGAGAGAAATCTGAGTGATCGATAGTCTTGAAAAATTTTTTAAAAAAAAGGAGGGGGGCTGGGGCTATAACTCAGTGGTAGTGCTTGCCTCACACAGTTAAGGCCCTGGGTTTGATCCTCAGCACCATAAATAAATAGATAGATAGATAGATAAAGGTATTATGGAAAAAATAATAAATAAAAATAAAAAAGGAGATTTCATAAATACCTATGTGTTTTATATCCCTTAAAAATTATGTAAGCTCTCTCCCATCTTAAAAATTGTTGGGAATTTCCAGTTAATGAGGAAAAATAGCCCTCAGCCTTACTTTAAGATGTCCAAGGAAGTGAGACTAGACAGAGGTTTGTGATATTGTCACAAAAGCCACCGGGTGTTTCAAAAGAAGATGGGGAGCGAACTTTCCTGCCTATAATTCAGAATTGCTCAGCTAAGCAGAGCTACCAGATCTGCCTCCTGGCTGAGACCCTCTGAAAGATCTTCCTTTGGGTTCTGAAAGGACCCATCATGAGCCTCTTCTGCTTTCATAATTACCCATTCACTTAAAAAGAAAAAGACATGAAAATGAAATTTTCTCTCACATGTAAACCTACATTTAAAACAGAGCTTTCACGAGATACCTTGACAGAACTGAAACTCTTAACAATGAGAGGGGAAATCATCCCTCAGAAAAATTGGCAGTGTCCCAACAGGCTCTTCCTTTCTAGCACTGGAGGAGAAAGTTCGTTCCTTTGTTTGTCTTTAAGACTTAACTTTAAAGCAATATATATGATAATCTGACATTGCATTTCATGTAGAACAACAGCATCCAAACTCTAGTTTTATATAAAAGAAAAAGTGAATGTGTGTCTGGCTTCTCTGCCCTAGCTCATGAGACTGAGAAAATGCTGGAAAACCAAATTCCACTGGGATTCAGGAGGGTTGTCCTGCATCCAACTTTCTCCCACCCCTACTGAATCACGCCACTTCTGAATACCCTACCTGTACTCCTCGGTCCCTTCTACCTGAACCAGCTCCAAGCCAACACAGAGCCCTCTTCTTCTAAGTTTATTAAACTTCATCTTTACCCCTCTGACATTTTCTTGCCTTGGCAGAAACCCTAAAGCTTTCAGGGTGGTGAACAAACAGTAGGTGTCGGCCCAAGGGTTAAGAATTCACACTCCCAGATGATAATCATCAGTATATTGTTCTGGAAAATTAAATACACCTGGGCCAAGTTCCTTGAGGCTGTACTCTTTGGAAACGTTTCAATTTTTTGAAAAAAGAAGAAACAATCCAAGAATGTGAACTTCATTTCTCACATATATTTTCCTAGGTTTCTTTTTTTCTTTTTTTCTTTTTTTTTTTTTTAGTATTTTATTATATGCTTTGGGTTTTCCCCAGATTTTTACCTACCCTGTACTCTTTGACATGTAAAAACTGTTCTTGCATTCTGCCATCTTAGCAAGGATGTCAAATGACAAGAGAAACTGCTTAATTAAGAAGTCCTTATTGATGGGGCAAGTATAATCCCAGAAGCTCAGGAGGCTGAGGAAGGAGGATTGTAAGTTCAAAGCTAGCCTCAGCAGTGTAGCAAAGCCCTGAGCAACTTTTTAAAATAAAAAAGGGCTAAGAGCTGGGCGCGGTGGCGCAAGCCTGTAATCCCAGCACTTAGGGAGGTTGAGACAGGAGAATCCCGAGTTCAAAGCCAGCCTCAGGAATGGCGAGGCGCAAAGCAACTCAGTGAGACGCTGTCTCTACATAAAACACAAAATAGGGCTGGGGCTGTGGCTCACGGTCGAGTGCCCGTGAGTTCAATCTCCAGTACCAAAACAAAAAAAAAGGTGGCTAGGGATGTAGCTCAGTGGTTAAGTGCCTCTGGGTTCAACCCCTGGTACCAAAACAAAAAGAGAAAGAAAGAAAGAAAATGTCCTGACTCTACTACATTGTTAGGCTTAAACTTAGATATCTGCATAGACCTCTGGAGGTGAGGATGAATAACCTGTGGCTAGCTCAATGGGTGGGTACATTTATGCAAAAATGCTTATTTAATTCCTCCTCTACACCAAAGACTGTGCTTATGTGGAGCCTCCAAGAAACTGAATGGGACATCTAGTTATGGAGGAATTCAAATCTGTTAGGAATGATCTTCCATTACATAAGTAGGCCTGGGCTGTACCTAAGGAGAGGACACACATTATAGAATAAAGACTAGGAAACACACTTGTGATGTGGCCTCTGCCTCACTAAATGTTGAAGGTGCATGACAGACCTTCTGAGGGAGACATCAGCAGAGAAAAAGGCACAGAGATATGAAAAGACATAGCCTCATGGAGACATAGGCATTTCAAGATGGATGGACTGGGCTGTGAGAAAGATTGATGAAATGAAGCCAAGACTACACCCAAAAGACTTAAAAACAGCCTACTACAGTGATGCAGCCACATCAATGTTTATAGTAGCACAATTCACAATAGCTAAATTATGATACCAACCTAGATGCCCATCAGTAGATGAATGGATAAAGAAACCATGACATATATACACAATGGAATATTTCTCAGCATTACAAGAGAATAAAATTATGGCATTTGCAGGTAGATGGATGGAGTTGGAGAATGTCATACTAAGCAAAGTAAGCCAATCCCCCAAAAAACAAAGACTGAATGTTTTCTCGGATAACTGCTGATCATAATGGGGGGAAAGGGGGACAGCAAGGGATGAATGGAGGAACTTTGGATTGGGCAAAGGGAAGGGAGGGGAGGGAGCATGGAGCTAAGAAAGATGGAATGAGACAAACATTACCCTAGGTACATGTATGATTGCACGAATGGTATGACTCTACTTCGTATACAGGAATAAAGCAGAAATACTTGATATGAAGGAAACAATAAACCAAATTAAAAATTCAATGGAAAGTAACATCAACAGATAAGACCACTTTGAAGACAGAAACACAGACAATGAAGACAAAATATATACTCTTGAAAATAAAGTCAACTACACAGAGAAGATGGTAAAGAAACCATGAACAGAACTTCTAAGATATATGGGATAACATGAAAAGACCAAATTTAAATTTTATAAGAATCAGTGAAGGTATGGAGATACAAACCAAAGGAATGTACAATATTTTCAAAGACATAATATCAGAAAATTCCTCAAATCTAAAGAATTAAATGAAAAATCAATTACAAGAGGTTTACAGGACCCCAAATATACAAAATTACAGCAAACCCCCACCACAGCACATTGAGAATGACTAACATAGAGAATGAGGGTAGAATTTTAAAGCTGCAAGAGAAAAAATCAAATTACATATGAGGGGAAATCAATTCAGATTTTAGCTGATTTCTCATCCCAGATCCTCAATGCCAGGATGGCCTGGAATAATATATATTAAGTTCTGAAAGAAAATGGATGCCAACCAAGAATTTTATATCCAGCAAAATTAAGCTTCAGATGAAGATGAAATAAAAACCTTCCATGATAAACAAAAGTTAAGAGAACTCACAACTAGTGCTGGGGTTTTGGCTCAGTGGTAGAGCACTTGCCTAGCATGTGCTAGCATCACATATAAATAAAATAAAGGTCCACTGACAATTAAATATATGCATATATATAAAAGAGTTCACAACTAGAAAGGCTGCAATATAAAACATTCTCAGTAAAATATTCCATGAGGAGGAAATGAAAAAAAAAAAAAAAAACAATGAAAACCAGCAAAAGGAGGAACTACACTAAATGAACGGTCAATCAAGGGAGAAACTAAGTCAAGTTACAAACCAAAAATAAACCAAAATAACCTGGAATACAAATCATATCTCAATAATAACCCTGAATGTTAATGGCCTCAACTCATCAATCAAAAGACATAGTCTAGTAATTTTTCGATGTCTTTGAGATTTTCTATTTTATTGGGAGTATAAATAATTAAAAAAGACTCAACAATATTCTGTCTTCAAGAGACTGAATGTGAAAAGTTGGGAAAAAACATACCACTCAAATGAACTGTGGAAATAAGCAGGGGTTTCCATTCTCATATCAGACAAAGTGGACTTCAAACCAAAGTTAGTCAGAAGGGATAAAGAAGGACATCTCATACTGCTTAAGGGAATCATACATCATCAAGATATAACAATCATAAATATATATGACCAAAACAATGGGTCTACATACATCAAACAAAACCTTCTCAATTTCAAGAATTAAATAGACCAAAACACAATAATACTGCATGACTTTAATGCATCTCTCTCACCACTGGACAGATCTTCCAAACAAAAACTAAACAAAGAAACTATAGAACTAAATAATACAATCAATGATTTAGACATAGCAGACATATGTAGAGTATTTCATCCATCATCGAGCAAATACACTTTTTTCTCAGCAGCACATGGATCCTTCTCCAAAACAGAACATATACTATGCCACAAAGAAACTCTCAGCAACTTCAAAAAAATAGAAACCCTACCCTGCATTCTATCAGATCATAACAGAATGAAACTAGAAATCAATGATAAAATAAAAAATAGAACATATTCCAACACCTGGAGACTAAATAGCATACTACTGAAAGATGAATGGATAGCAGAAGAAATCAGGGAGCAAATAAAAAAACACTTAGAGGTAAATAAGAACACCAATACAAAATATCAAAATCTCTGGGACACTACGAAGGCAGTGCTAAGAGGAAAGTTCATTGCATTCAGCTCAAATACTAAAACAATAAAACATCAACAAATAAATGACCTCACATTACATCTCAAAGCCCTAGAAAAAGAACAAATCAAAACCAAAAGCAGGGCTGGTGTTGTGGCTCAGTGGTACAGCGCTCACCTAGCATGGGTGAGGCACTGGGTTCGAACCTCAGCACCACATAGAAAACTAAATAAATAAAAATAAAAACATTGTGTCTGCCTATAACTAAAAAAAATATATATATATATTTTAAAAAACAAAAGCAGGAGACAGAAAATAATTAAAATCAGAGCTGAAATCAATGAAATTAAAACAAAAAAATTCAACAAAATGACAAAACGAAAAGTTAGTTCTTTGAAAACATAACTAAATAAAATTGATAAACCCTTAGCTACACTAACAAAGAGAAAAACTCACATTACCAAAATGCATGATGAAAAAGAAAATATCATGACAGACACTACTGAAATACAGAAGATAATTAACAACTATTTTGAAAATTTATACTCTCAATAAAATAGAAAATCTCAAATACATCGACAAATTTCTAGAAACATGATCTACCCAAACTGAATCAGAAGGACATATACAATTTAAACAGATCAATTTCAAGCAATGAAATAGAAGATGCCATCAAAAACCTACCGATCAAGAAAAGCCCAAGACCAGATGGATTCACAGCCAAGTTCTACGAGACCTTCAAAAAGAATTAATAGCAATACTCCTCAAATAATTCCATGAACTAGAGAAGAAGGGAACCCTTCCAAACTCATTTTATGAGGCTATTATCACCCTGATACCAAAACATGGACTATGTAAACAAGCAGGAGTTTCCATCCTCATTTCAGATAAAGTAGACTTCAAACCAAAGTTAGTGAAAAGGGATAAAGAAGGTCATTTCATACTGCTCAAGGGAATCATACATCAACAAGACATAACAATCTTAAATATCTATGCACCAAACAATGGGGCAGCCATGTTCGTCAAAGAAACCCTTCCCAAATTCAAGAACCAAATAGATCCCAACACAATAGTATTGGGTGACTTTAACACAACTCTCTCACCACTGGACAGATCTTCCAAACAAAAACTAAACAAAGAATCTACAAGACTTAATAGGACAATCAATGGTCTAGACTTAACGGATATATATAGAATATTCCATCCATCAACAAGCAAATACACATTTTTCTCAGCAGTTCATGGATCCTTCTCCAAAATAGATCATATGCTATGCCATAAAGCAAGTCTTATAAAATACAAAAAAATAGAGATACTACCCTGCATTCTATCTGACCATAATGGACTGAAAGTAGAAATTAATGACAGTTTTAAAAAAAGAAGCCACTACAACACCTGAAAACTCAATAATTTGCTATTGAATAATGCATGGGTAACAGAAGACATCAGGGAAGAGATAAAAAAAATTCTTGGAGGTAAATGAGAACTCTGATACAACATATCAAAATCTCTGGGACACTACAAAGGCAGTGCTAAGAGGAAAGTTCATTGCATTAAGCTCATATATTCAAAGATGTAAAAGTCAACAAATCAATGACTTGACACTACAACTCAAAGCCCTAGAAAAAGAAGAACAAAGCAACACCAAAAGAAGTAGAATACAGGAAATAATTAGAATCAGAGCTAAAATCAACAAAATTGAAACACAAGAAAATTCAAAAAATTGATAAAACAAAAAGCTGGTTCTTCAAAAAAATAAACAAAATTGACAAACCCTTACCTAACAAAAAGAAGGAGAGAGAAAACCCAAATTACCAAAATCTGTGATGAAAAAGGAAATATCAAGACAGACCCTGCTGAAATACAGAGGATAATCAGAAACTATGTTGAAAACTTATATTCCAGTAAATTAGAAAACCCTGAAGACACCGACAAATTCCTAGAGACATATGACCTACCCAAACTGAACCAGGAGGACATTCATGACTTAAACAGATCAATTACAGACAAGGAAATAGAAGAGGCCATCAAAAGCCTTCCAACCAAGAAAAGCCCTGGACCAGATGGATTCTCAGCCGAGTTCTACAAGACCTACAAAGAAGAACTAACTCCAATACTCCTCAAATTATTCCACGTAATAGAAAGGGAAGGAACCCTTCTGAACTCATTCTATGAGGCTAGTATCTGGTTTTGATTCCAAAACCAGACAGAGACATGTCAAAAAATGAAAATTTCAGACCAATATCCCTGATGAATATAGATGCAAAAATTCTTAATAAAGTTTTGGCAAATCGCATACAAAAGCATATTAAAAAAATAGTGCACCACGATCAAGTGGGGTTCATTCCAGGGATGCAAGGTTGGTTCAACATACGGAAATCAATACATGTAATCCATCACATCAATAGACTTAAAAATAAAAATCACATAATTCTATCAATTGACGCAGAGAAAGCATTTGACAAAATACAACACCCCTTCATGTTCAAAACACTAGAGAAACTAGGGATAGTAGGAACATAACATTGTTAAAGCAATATATTCTAAGCCCAAGGCCAACATCATCCTAAATGGAGAAAAACTGGAAGCATTCCCTCTAAAAACTGGAACAAGACAGGGATGCCCTCTCTCACCACTCTTATTCAATATAGTCCTTGAAACTCTAGCCAGAGCAATCAGACAGACGAAGGAAATTAAAGGGATCCGAATAGGGAAAGAAGAACTCAAACTATCATTATTTGCAGACGACATGATTCTATACTTAGAGGACCCAAAAAGTTCCACCAGAAAACTTCTAGAACTGATAAATGAATTCAGTAAAATTGCAGGATATAAAATCAATATACATAAATCTAATGCATTTCTATACATCAGCAATGAATCCTCTGAAAGAGAAATTAGAAAAACTACTCCATTCGCAATAGCCTCCAAAAAAATAAAATATTTGGGAATCAATTTAACAAGAGAGGTGAAAGACCTCTACAACGAAAATTACAAGACACTAAAGAAAGAACCTGAAGAAGATCTTAGAAGATGGAAATACCTACCATGTTCCTAGATAGGCAGAATCAATATTATTAAAATGGCCATACTACCCAAAGCACTATACAGATTCAATGCAATCCCAATTGAAATCCCAAAGGCCTTTCTTATAGAAATAGAAAAGGCAATCATGAAATTCATTTGGAAAAATAAGAGACCAAGAATAGCCAAAGCTATCCTGAGCAAGAAGAGTGAAGCAGGAGGCATCACAATACCAGACCTTAAACTTTACTACAAAGCAATAGTAACAAAAACGGCATGGTACTGGCACCAAAACAGACATGCAGTCCAATGGTACAGAATAGAAGACACAGAGAGTAAGGCACATAAATACAACTATCTCATACTAGACAAAGGTGCCGAAAACATACATTGGAGAAAAGATAGCCTTTTCAACAAATGGTGCTGGGAAAACTGGAAATCCATATGCAGTAAAATGAAACTAAACCCCTATCTCTCACCATGCACAAAACTCAACTCAAAGTGGATCAAAGATCTAGGAATTAGACCAGAGACCCTGCGGCTAATTGAGGAGAACGTAGGTCCAAATCTTCATCAAGTGGGATTAGGCCCCGAATTCCTTAACAAGACACCTATAGCACAAGAAATAAAAGCAAGAATCAATAAATGCTATGGACTTAAACTAAAAAGCTTCTTCTCAGCAAGAGAAACTATCAATGAAATGAACAGAGAGCCTACATTCTGGGAGCAAATTTTTGCCACACACACATCAGATAGAGCACTGATCTCCAGGATATATAAAGAGCTCAAAAAACTTAACACCAAAATAACAAACAATCCAATCCATATATGGGCTAAGGAGCTGAATAGAAACCTCTCAAAAGATGATATACAATCAATAAACATATATATGAAGAAATGTTCAATGTCTTTAGCCATTAGAGAAATGCAAATCAAAACTACCCTCATATTTCATCTCACCCCAGTCAGAATGGGGCAGCTATCCAAAATACCAGCAACAATAAGTGCTGGCGAGGATGTGGAGAAAAAGGCACACTTAAACATTGCTGGTGGGATTGCAAACTGGTGCAACCAATCTGGAAAGCAGTATGGAGACTGCTTAAAAAACTTGGAATGGAACCATCATTTGACCCAGCTATCCCACTCCTTGGCCTATACCCTAAAGACTTAAAAACAGCACACTACAGAAAAGCAGCCACTTCAATGTTTATAGCAGCACAATTCACAATTGAAGCAACCCAGATGTCCTTCAATAGATGAATGGATAAAGAAACTGTGGTATATATACACATTAGAATATTATTCAGCAATAAAAGAGAATAAAATTATGGCATTTGCAGGCAAATGGATGGAATTGGAAAGCATTATGCTAAGTGAAGTAAGCCAATCCCAAAAAACCAAATGCCGAATGTTCTCTCTGATTAGTGGATGCTGATAAATAAGGGAGGTGGGAATGAGAAACATAAGAGAAATGGAGGAACTCTGGACATGGCATGGGGGAGTTGGGGGGCGGGAAAGGGGAATGGGTATAGTAAAGATGGCTGATTGAGATCGTCATCACTACCCTTGGTGCATGTATGAAGACACAGTTGGTGTGACTTTATCTGGTTTGCAATGAGAGAAATGGAAAAATGGAGCTCTATATATGTACTATGACTTGAAATGCAATTAAATAAACTAATTTTAAAAAAGAGCTATACATAAACACTGTTAAACAAAAAAGGAATATGAATGGGAAAAGAAGAACTCAATCTATCATTATATGCCCAAGATATGATTCTATACTTAGAAGATCCAAAAAATTCCACCAGAAAACTTCTAGAATTAATAAATGAATTCAGTAAAGTAGCAGGATATAAAATCAACACCCATAAATCAAACATGTTCCTACATGTCAGTGATGAATGTACTGAAAGAGAAATTAGGATAACTACCCATTCACAATAGCCTCAAAAAAAAATACTTGGAATCAATCTAACAAAAGAGGTGAAAGACCTTTACAATGAAAACTAAAGGACACTAAAGAAAGAAATTGAAGAAGATCTTAGAAGATGGAAAGATCTCCCATGCTCTTAGACAGGCAGAATCAATATTGTCAAAATGGCAATACTACCCAAAGCTCTATACAGATTCAATGAAATTCCAATTAAAATACCAATGTCATTGCTTGTATAAATAGAAAAGGCAATCATGAAATTCATTTGGAATAATAAGAGACCCAGAATAGCCAAAGCAATAGCAAGAGGAGTGAAGAAGGAGGCATCACAATACCAGACCTTAAATTATACCACAGAGTAATAGTAACAAAAAAGGCATGGTATGGGCACCAAAACTGACATGTAGACCAATGGTACAGAATAGAAGACAGAGAGACAAACCCACATAAATACAGTTACCTCACACTAGACAAAGGCACCAAAAACATAAATTTGGGAAAAAATAGCCTATTCAACAAATAGTGCTGGGAAAACTGAAGATCCATATGTAGCAAAATGAAATTAAACTCTATCTCTCACCCTGCACAAAAATCAACTCAAAGTAGATCAAAGACTTAGACACTAGAACAGAGACCCTGCACTAATAGAAGAAAAAGTAGGCCCAAATCTTCATCATATCAGCTTAGGACCTGACTTCCTTAACAAAGCACAAGAAGTAAAATTAACAATCAATAAATGGGATTGTATCAAACTAAAAAGCTTCTTCACAGCAAAGGAAACAGTCAATAACATGAAGAGAGAGCCTACAGAATGGGAGAAAATCTTTACTACACACACCTCAGATACAGCAGTAATCTTTAGGATATATAAAGAACTCAAAAAATAACACCAAAAAACCCCAAATAACCCAATCAATAAATGGACTAAGGAACTGAACAGACATTTTACAGAAGAAATACAACTGATCAACAAACATATGAAAAAATGTTCATCATCTCCAGTGAGAGAAATGCAAATCAAAATTGCTCTAAGAGTTTGTCTCACTCCAGTCAGAATGGCAAGTATCAAGAATTCAAGCAACAGTAAGTGTTGGTGAGGATGTGGGGAAAACGGTACACTCACACATTGCTAGTGGGACTGCAAATTGGTGCAACCACTTTGGAAAGCAGTACGGAAATTCCTCAGAAAACTTGGAATGGAACCACCATTTGACCCAGGTATCCCACTCCTCAGTTTATACTCAAAGGACTGAAAATCTTTGTACTACAGTTATGAAGCCACATCAATGTTTATAGCAGCTAAACTATGGAACTGAACTAGATGCCCTTCAACAGGTGAATAAATAAATAAAATGTGGTACATATGCACAATGAAATATTACTCAGCCTTAAAGAAGAAATAAATTAGGGCATTTGTACGTAAACAGATGAAACTAGAGAATATCATGCTAACTGAAATAAGCCAACTTCAAAAAACCAAAGGCCAAATGTTTTATCTGATAAGTGGATGTTAATCAATACTGGGGGAGGAGGGTAGGGAAAGATGAAGGAACTCTGTATTGTGCAGAGTGGAGTGAGGAGAGGGGTGGGGCTGTGGGGATGGGAAGGATGGTAGAATGAGACAAACATTATTACCCTATATACATGTATGATTGCACTACTGGTGTGACTGCACCATGTACAGCCAAAGGAATGAGAAGTTGTTCTCCATTTGCATACAATGTGTCCAAATGCATTCTACTATCATGTATAACTAATTAGAACAAATTACAAAACTAAAAAGAGAGAGAGTATAGATTATGAAAATGGTGCCATGTCATGCTGAGGAAATTGGACTTATCCTACATTAAAGAAAGGGCAAGATACAAGGTGACCTTGCAATCTGGGAATATGCTCAATAAGGAACAACAATAGAAAACCTAACAGAATATGTATGGTTCCACTATGGCTGTAGAAGTATCTATGGGGAGAACAGAGAGAAAACAGAATTTTTTTCAACTGAGGGCAACTTGGGGGAAACTTCAAGGAGAAGGGAGTCTTTGAATAACATCTTACAGGGTGAGCAGAACTTTACCAGGAGTGACAGGGAGCGGTGCCCAGGTCAGAGTAGAGGCATTAGTCGGTGAGCGCATCTGGACTGCTCAGGGAAGAGTATAAGATCTGAGGCTGGGCTAGTATAATGGTGCACATCTGTAATCCCAGTGACTCAGGAGGCTGAGACAGGAGGATCACAAGTTCATGGTCAGCCATCACAAGTTCATGGTCAGCCTCAATAACTTTGTTAGGCCCTAAGCAACTTAGCAAGAATCCTGTCTCAAAATAAAAAATAAAAAGGTCCGGTAAAGTGCCCCTGGGGTCAATTCCCAACACAAAAAAAAGATATGAAGTTGGCTATGGCTATGGGAGGGTTAGAGCAGGAGAGAAGCTGGGAAGTTAGATTGAGATCACATGGGAGGCCTTGGAAAGCTGTATCTGGCAAGCCTACAAGATTAGGGTTTAGAAGTTAACTCTGGCATCACTGTGGAATATGGGTTAGTTGTAGAGAAAAAGTAGGCAAGGAGAACAGTGCAGAGGCTATTGCAAAACCTAGTGAGAGATGAGAAGAGCCCTATGGCTGCAGCTAGAGCTGTGGCTGGACCACACTTCCTGGTCTCCCTTGCAATTGTTAACCATGTGGAATGTGAGCAGAAGTGATGTGCTCAACTGCCAGACCTTCCCTCCAGAGTTCCCAGAGTGCATTTCATGCCTTTTCCCTTCCAGCTGCCAGGGGTGAAATTGACATTAGGGACCATGTAAGTCCAGTGAACATGGCTGAGCCTTCATCAGTCTGAAACTGAATGGCTGAATGGACAGTAAGCTGATGAACAGCTTACTCACCCAGTATTTTACATAAGCAAAAACTAAACTTCTGTTGGTTTTGTGCCATTTCATACTTTGGGATATTTATTATAATACATATTTATTATACCAGCAGTGCCTATCCTACATAACATGACCTTAACCAAGATTGTGGCATTGGGAATGGAAACAGAGTCAAGAGACACTGCAAAGGGCATCCATTGTGGCTTCCTATTTTAAGTTCAAGTTGAGATTGAGAACTCAAAGATGGCACCAACATTTCCAGACTGGAAGAAGGGGAGGATCCTGAAGCTGCTAGGCTAAAAGAGTGATCAGGTAAAGAGATAGTTTGGGGGGAAGGTAAATAAGATCTACCTGGGACCCACTGAAGTTCTATCTGAGGGGGACCCAGGTGGAGTTGTCCACTGGGCAGTTAGGAATCCAGGCAAAGAGCTAAACCATGGAAATCCTGGAGCAGCTGCAAAGACAGTGCCAAAGCCACCCATGGCACCCAGGAAACCGCCCTTTGCACTTTCCTCATACTATAAGGACATAATGAAAATGTCAAAGACACAGATTGTATTGATCAAACAATTATTGGTAACCTTTCAAGATGAACATTGAATGAATTATGGGTGATAAAATTGTCCTTAGTTAAAAAATCTTAGCTCTACAAAAATATAAAATATCTAGGAATAAATTAAATCACAGAGGTGAAATATCTCTACAAGAAAAACCAAAAACATTGATGAAAAAATGAAGAGAGCCAGGGGCTGTGATCCCAGAGACTTAGGAGGCTAAGGCAGGAGGATCACAAGTTCAAAGTTAGCCTTAGCAATATAGTGAGGCCCTAAGTAACTTAATGAGACCCTGTCTCAAAATAAAATATTTAAAAAAGGACTGGGGATGTGGCTCAGTGGTTAAGTACCCCTAGGTTCAATTCCTAGTACCAATAAACAAAAAACAAAAACAAAAACCTGAAGAGGACAAACTAAATAAATAAAAATGAAGACATGGAAAAGCATTCTATGTTCAAGGATTGGAAGAATCAATATTGTTAAAATGTCCACACTACCCACAATCTATAAATTCAATGCAATTCCTATCAAAAAACCAATGATATCTTCCACAGAAGATAGAAAAAAAAAAATCCTAAAATTTGATGGGACCATGAAAAACCCTGAATAGCCACAGCAATCTTGAGCAAAAAGAGCAAGGTAGAAGACGTCACACTACTGACTTGAAAATATACTATAAAGCTATAATAATCAAAACAGCACAGTACTGGCAAAAGACAGACACACAGACAGACAGTGGATAAGAATAGAGAGCCTAGAAGTAAACCCATACAGGTATAGCCAAACTGTGGAAGGACAGTCTTTTCAATAAATGATTGGGGGAAACTGAATATCCACATGCAGAAGATTAAAATTAACCCCTCTCTCAGACCATACACAAAAATCAACTCAAATTTAAAGTCAGACTTAAATGTAAGGCCTGAAACTATTGGAAGAAAATAGGGGAAATACTTTAGGGCATTTTTGGAATGGGTGAAGATTTTTTTGGATCAGACTTCAAAGATACAGGAAATAAAAGCAAAAATAGACAAATGGGGTTACATCAAACTAAAAGCTTCTGCACAGCAAAGGAAACAATCAACAGAGTGAAGAGACAACCTATAGAATGACAGAAAATATTTGCAATCTGTTAATCTAACAAAGAGCTAATATATATATATAAGGAACTATATAAAGTACTCCAACAACTCAATAGCAAAAAAAAAGAGAACAATCTGATCTTTTTTTTTACATTTTAAATGTTTACTTATGAGTTAGTTGTTGTAGATGCAAAATAATTTTTCTACAGAAACAATGTCATACCAAGAAAGTATGATGTCACAAGTACCCACTAAATGCCCACTGAACACACCAAGTGTCACAGCACAGGTAGGCATTATATAGGCAGCGTTTTATATATGGATATCGAGAGAGAGAGAGACACAGATCTCTTCATTTCATTTTCTCCTGAGCCAGGTACTGGGACTTTCCATCAATTCCCCAATTTATGAAGATATGAGGATGAGGACCTTTCCAGAATATGTAGATTCTCCAGATATATTACAGACCATAAATACATAACACATGATACGTGTGACCTGACATCTACCTAGAATGTAAGCTGTAAAAGGGCAGATTCTTGTTTCATTCACTGATAAGCCCCAAATTCCTAGAACAGTGCCTGGCATGTGGTAGGCACTTAATAAATATTTTTAAATAAGAAAAATGATTGCTTCATGGACCTTGTTATCAGCTTACACGTTTTCATACTTTCAGACAAAAGTACTTTCAGTCAGTAGCTAAAATACTGCACACAGTCATTTCCAAATGCAGTCTTAAAAAAGGAAAGGTACATTAGACCAGAGACTCTGTGCCTAACAGAAGAAAAAGCAGGCCAAAATCTTCATTACATTGGCTTAGGACTTGACTTCCTTAACAAGACTCCTAAAGTACAAGAAATAAAATCAAGAGCCAATAAATGGGATGGTATCAAACTGAAAGGCTTCTTCTCAGCAAAGGAAACAATCAATAACGTGAAGAGAGAGCCAACAGAATGGGAGAAAATCTTTACCACACACATATCAGATAGAGCACTAATCTCCAGGATACATAAAGAACTCAAAAAACTTAACACCAAAAAAATAAAATCCAATCAATAAATGGAACAAGGAAATGAGCAGACACTTCACAGAAGATATATACTCAATCAACAAATATATGAAAAAATGTTCAATACCTCTAGCAATTAGAGAAATGCAAATCAAAACTACTCTAAGATTTCATCTCACTCCAGTCAGAATGGCAATTATCAAGAATTCAAGCAACAATAAGTGCTGGCAAGGATGTGGGGAAAAGGGTACACTGATTCATTGCTGGTAGGATTGCAAAATTTTCAAAGTGCAACCACTTTGAAAAGCAGTATGGAGATTCCTAAGAAAAATTGGAATGGAGCCACAATTTGACCCAGGTATCCATCCCACTCCTCGGTCTATACCTAAAGGACTTAAAGTCAGCATGCTACAGTGATGCAGCCTTCTCAATGTTTATAGCAGCACAATTCACAATATCTAAACTATGGAACCAACCTAGATGCCCTTCAATAGAAGGATGGATAAAAAAAATCTGATCTTAAAAGAGGAAACAGACATTTCTCAAAAGAAGACATGCAAATGGCCAACAGACACATGAAAAATGCTGAACATCACTAGTCATGAGTGTAATACAAATGAAAACCACAATGAGATATCATCTCACTCCAATCAGAATCAAGAAGACAACAGATAGCAAGTGCTAGTGAGGATGTGGAGAAATGAGAATGCTTACAAACTGTTGGTGGAAATAGAACCGTGTATAAGCACTGTGGAAAACAGAGAGGTTTTCTCAAGAAAGCAAAACTGTAACTAGCATATGATCTAGCAACCCCATCACTGAGTACCAATCCAAAGAAAATGGAATCAGTATGTAAAAAGACAGCTGCATGCCCTGTTTATTGTAGCACTATTTACAATAACTAATAAATGGGAACAACCTAAACATCCATCAACTGATGAATGGATGGAAAAGAAATGTGGTGTGTATTTACAATGAAAGACTATTCAGTTACAAAAAGGATTATATCCTATTATTCACAACAACACAGACAGAACCAAGGCCATTATGTTAAGTGAAATAAATCAGCACAGAAAATGAACACCACATGGCCTCACTCATATATGGAATCTAAAAAAATTAATTACGTAGAAGTTTGGAGTAGAATGGTGGTTACTAGAGGCTGGGGAGAGTAGTGGGAGGGAAGGATGGGAAAAGGCTGGTCACTGGGTACTAAGTTACAGTTAAATGATCAGAAATAAGATCTGGTGTTCATTGCACAGTAGGGTAACACACTACTTTTTTTTTTTTTTTAATTTAGAAGGATTTTCAACATTTGTGCCACAAATGATAAATACTTGAGGAGACAAACATGCTTACCCTGATTTGAACATTACACACTCTATTCACATGATGAAACATCACATAGTACCCCATAAATATGTCCAATTTTTATGTGTCTCTAAAAAGAAAAAATATTCCAGCTCTGGCATATATTAGCACAGTAAGAAGCTTCCTGTTTTCCTCCTGGTTAAAACGGTTACTTTTGACCTTGAGTGTGGCTGTGAGGAGTCAATGGAGTAATAGTCACCAGCCCTTGCAGAGCTGTATGTATAATCACTGTAAGCCATTCCTTTAAAAATGGCAACAAGAGCTGGCGTTTATTGAATTATTCTAAGTGGGCTACCTGATTCACCCACTAGGGATGGGAACATCCCTAGGCAGGTACTATCACTTTTCCATTATAGAGATAAGGAAACTGAGATCAGAGAGGTTAAGTAGCTCACTTAAGGTCACATAGCTAATGCCAAAGATGGGCTACTGTCCCAGCAGACAGAGTCTGGCTGGCAGAATCTTCCCTGGCACATGGCACATTCATGGCAGGGTGCTCATCCTAACAAGGCAGTCCTTCTGGAGAGGCACAATGGTCCTCTTCCTCCCCAGGCTTTTCCTCAGCCTTGGCCTAGGAAGCACCTCCAGGGGCTGTAAGCCCTGGCTCATTGTTCGTGTGGAGCATTTCACTGGGATGCTGACAGTTCTCAGCAGGTTCTAAGTAGTTATAAGAACAATGACTCATTTTTACAGAACAGTTTCACAATAACCGGGAAAAGTCAAGAATTCCAGAGAAACGAATGCCAGTGGGACGAGACAATAATTCTGGGGGTTTGTTTATATGACACTTCCATTTCTCAAAGCATGTGCACGTGCAGCATCTCATTTCCACCAAGGGATTGGACACAGGCCACTCACAGGTCCAGGGTGGGGGCAGCTAGAGAATGCTGGCCGGGAGCATGTCAGTCGTCACTCTCAAAAGAGGCTGTTCACTCCCCTGTCCCTTCTCTTTCTCGGCCTAGACTATCCTAGACAGGAGAGGAGAGTGTGATGGGGAGAGGGCAAAGGGGGTCTTTCAGTTGCTCAGTCTTCATGTGTGCTGCACCCATCCCATCCACCCCCCGAAAATAGCCCTGGGGGGGGCCTCCCCAAGGCTGTAGCTGCTGTGGGGTGTCTGTCCTCCAGGCTGCCTAATTGCATCTTTCTCTCCAGGGGACAAGGTTGGACAGAAGCAGAGGTCCCTGAATAGTAAAGTTTCAAAAGGCTGAAACCAAAGCAGCAGTGTGATGCCTGGAAAGCATCCAAGTCTGGGGGCAGCTCAGACCACAGAGGCCTGCTTGGTAGTGTGAATTCCCAGAAGGCCCAGGAGGCTGTACTCCATGCATTTAGGAAGGGGCTGAATGGCCACCTGGCTATAAGACCAAATTTCTACCTGAGTGAAGAGCTGGCTGGAGCGACACTTAAGGAGGCTCCCAAGTATAACAGGGTATGAGCTTTGGGGTAAGAGCTAAGGATCCATCTGGATTTGAACCCCATCTCCATCCTTTCCAAGCTGGATGACTTGGGCAAAGTAACTAACCCCTCTGTGCCCCAGTGTCAACCATGGTAGAAGGGGATCACTGTCAGTACCTACCTCATAGGGTTGGGACTAACTGAGTTCATCCCTATCAAGAGCCTTAGACATGATGGACATTTGGTAAGTGCTGGTCGTTGCTCTTATTACGACAGTGTTATTATGGCTTCAACTCCTCCTTGGCCACTGTCCAGCATCACTTGAGCTCTTAGGCACGTGCCACTGAAGTGGGCTACACACACGCACAGTGCTGTGCCCAAGACAGTGCCCTCAGTAGCTGGTTGTTTCTTTCTCCTTTTCTTACCAAAATTAAGCATAAGACTTCAAAAAAAAAAAAAAAGATGTGAATTTTAAAATTCGATATACTCATAACTGGTTTCCAATAAAAATTAATCAATTAATTGGTTGCAATGACACATATACAGAAGGGTAAGTCCTACTGCATATGCATCTATCTTACTAGAACTGAAACACGTTTCCACTCTCAACCCTGTGAAAAGACTTGTGCTGGTGGAGAGTGGAAAGTCGGACAGGGGAACCTTCCTGCCTTTCCACTCTGGCTCCCTGGTGCTGCATTTTTCAGAAAAGTTTGCCTTGAACTTCCATGCACCTCCTTCCACTCCCCGCAAATTTACACACAGAGCACCTTTGTGAGTGAGGACAGGGGCACAGGCAGAGCACAGAGAGGGCTTGTCAAACCAAACAAGTTGATTCATGTGCAAAAATGCCCCAACTGCATTTACAGATTAAACTGGAAAAACTTCCAGCTGCTTCTGGTTGAAAATTCCACTCAAACACTTCATGGGGTGCACACAGAGTTCCAGGACTTGCACAACAGACTACACATGCAGACACACACGCTCCACGGTACACGAATGGCATGTGGCTTCAAGATGTCCTCAGCAATGGTTTCCTGCATATTTGCTGTGTAAACAGAGCCTTGTCCACTGATTGCTGAACCCTGATGTGCCCACCAAGCTTAACGAGGTTCGGATGGCAGGGCTCTTTGGTCTTGAACTTTACAACACCAGATGCTTGAATGAGTCTAGCAACAGTGAGTTAATTACTTTGTTGGCAGCATGTGCCTTCTTATAAAAAGTTCCAATGACTGGGAAGGAACAGCTGTATATTGGCACTGTCCCCTCTTACTGCCACTGACCACAGTGTGTTTGAACACTTGAAATGTAGTTTGCACAAATTAAAGTGTGCTATAAAATACACATCAAATTTTAAAGATATAGTATCCCAAAAAAGTCAAATAACTCATTAATAAACCTTTGTAGAGATCATATATTAAAATGAAAATGTGGCTATATTGGATTAAATAAAATATATTATTAAAATTTCTATTTTTGTATGGTCACTAGAATAATTAAAATTGCAACGGCTCCATTATGTTTTCATTGTATAGTGCTGATTCAGAATGTTTATGAAAATCAGAATCTCAAAGTGGCTCAGGGATCTGCCTCATCAACAAGCATCCAGGATCACTGCCACTGGGGGACCCCTGAAGCTGCAGACAGTGTGACCTTAACCATGAATCCAAACTCCTGAACTCTAAATGTCACTCAGTTCTTCCTTCTACCTGGTAGAAGAAACCTGTAGAAACCTGTAAAGTCACTTAAGGCTTCCAATCCTATCACCCACAGATTGTATATCCATTGACCTGAGCACCCCATCCAGCAAAGATCACCAGAGACCAACAGAAGCCAGATGGATTCAGGCCAGTGACCCCAGGAGGCATCCCTGGCCTTCAACCACAGTTCTCCAAGAGGACTCTGAAAGGACAGGCCACTGGGAGCTTCCCAGGGAAGTGCAGCTTGGGAACTCCAGCTGAGCTCCACAGAACCTTATTTGCAGCAGGAACAAGGCAGCACCAGCTGACCAAGCACCTGCTATGGCAAAGCCCAGCCCCTCCACAAATCCAGAACAGCTTCCTTAAAAGTGGCCAAGTGCACCCGGACCAAACAGGAGCAGGAACCAGCCCACACTCCTAAAGGCCGCTTGACCTCACCTACCTGCCTCTTCAGCTAGAAGAAGCCCTTTTCAGACACAGAGGGAGAGTCAATGTTTTCCATTTTTCTTTAACCTTATGGAACTATCAATTTTGCCTTTCCAAAAAAGCTCTAGCAAAAGTGTTTTGAAATCAATCTTTAGAACCTTTGAAATTCATCTTCCTAATTGAAATAAGTTTTCCGCTGGGAGAAAATGGCTTATTCAAAACATACATATTTTTTCTAAAAATAGCCATATATATTTTTATAAATGGCTTTAGAAAACAGTGCTACATGATTCTGGGATGAGGGAAGACAGAAAGCAAAACGAAGTGGATAAGATCCGTCTCAATCAGAGAGACTCCCCGCGAGCAGCAACAGGCGTGGCCTGAGACAGCAGGACTGCACAAGCCCGTCTGTTGACTGTGCACAGGGAGAACACCACCAGACTGCCTGAGAGGAGCAGCTCCTGGCGGCCTTTTCCTTATCAGTGCAAGAGTGCCCACTTCCCTAGTGCTTTACTGACACAGCAAAGAAAGCAGCAAAGAGCCAGCAACAAGCAGCCGATGCGCATTTACCGAGGTATCAGTGCTTGGATATTCCACAGCCTGGCGTCTACAATGTACAGGAAAAGGGCTATTCTCACTCTTTAAATAATAACGACCTATCACATAGGACTGCGACAAGGAAAGATACTAGTCCCTATATGTAACTTTGTTAAAGACTCTCACAGGTAAGCCCCAGGTCTTCCTAAATTAGATTTTAATATTAGTTCTTGTCCTCGTGCTTGACCTAAATGTCGGCTCCTGGCCCAAGCCCTTTAACCCATCAAGTCCCAAGTTTTTAATTCTGTGAATATTTCAATGAAATTGACATGGGTGCATTAAAATAGGTTAGAAATCATAATCTAGAATTTATATATGATTACATTAATAAATAATATAATTATACTATTACTATAATTATACTATTATAATAATGCCACATGATTATATTATATATTATTACACATTATATACTATATATGAGGTTTTCGGGTATTTTTATTTTGGGGGTGTTTGCAGTACTGGGTATTGAACCCAGAGCTTCACACATGCTAGGCAAGTGCTCTACCACTGAGCTACTCCCCTACTTCCCCTACTCCTATATGTAAGTTCTTATATATGTTCCACGTCTGGGACAGTGGGATAAAATGGGCTAAAGAGACTCTTCCCCCAAAGACCTTATCATATTGGCCAGACAAGTTTTACCAGTGCAAAAAAGAAGCAAGACAAACTCATAAGAAGTATACTAACCAGAACTGGGACCCAAACAATGAGCTAAGGCCATGGATAAACACACACAGGGATTCCTGGGAAACTGGAACTCGGTTTACATTGGAACAGAACAGCGTGTTTGTCCTGGGACTTCTCCTCCCAGCTTATCTGATCAGCAGCTCCTCAGCTCATAGGATCTCCCTCTCAAAGTTCTCCATCACTACATACACAGGTAATGGTATTTTGCACAAGAAGATAAGCTGAGCTAACTACAGGCAGGATGATCTAGGTGATCAGCACATAAATTACCACATATGACCTCCAGTAATATGACCACCTAGAATGGTCCCCAACAGTTATGGTCTCCTCTGCATGGAAAACAATGAATGGTTTGGTTTGTTTTGTTTTTGCTATTCTGGAATATGATTAAAGGGGAAAAGAGATACTGGGTCACCAGGAATCTATGTTAATGAGAACCAAATAGCTTTCTAGAAGATGATCCAATGAACCCTCTCAGTCATCAGTGAAGTGGCTCTGCATACACCTTGGTGCTTGCTCAGTCTCCTAACCCCACTTAGCCCAGCCCAGCCCAGCTTGCCAAGAACAGAGACCAAAACAGATTGTTTTTCACCAAAGAAACCAAAGGGCTTCAGGAAAGGCAACACTGCTTCAATTATCCTTCATGAAATAAGCAATTAGGTGAAAAGAGGACTTCTCTCCACAGAAGACCACACTGCTGTGCTCCTTAGGGCTCTACCTCATCAGCAGCAGAGGACATGCACCTAAAGTAGGCATCTTTTCCCAGGGGTGAGAGGCTCCCCTGTAGACCTGGGTGATGATGGAGAGGTCCCTACAGGCAACTTGTCAGGCATCAGAGAAATAAAATGGCTCTGACACTAGCCGGGCGTGGTGGCACACGCCTGTAATCCCAGCACTTTGGGAGGCTGAGATAGGAGAATGGCGAGTTCAAAACCAGCCTCAGCAAAGGCGAGGTACTAAGCAACTCAGTGAGACCCTGTCTCTACATAAAACACAAAATAGGGCTGGGGATGTGGCTCAGTGATCAAGTACCCCTGAGTTCAATTCCTAATACCAAAAAAAAAAAAAAAAAAAAATGGTTCTGGCACTTGGTAATAAAGCTCATGAATAATTAAAAGAAAGGTTCTGGAGGGCTGAATTCCAAAGCAGCAAAAATAATGGTCATCTAGACTAATTATACCCCATGAGTTAGGTACTGTTAACTACAGTTTACAAATTCACACTTTTCTTGAATGCAAAATTTGCAGACACACTGAAGGCTATGGGTTCCTCCAAGGACAGCTGGGCAATCTTTTCTGCTCTGATCTCTCTTCAGAATCAGGTATCTTCACTGGCTTAATCCAAAACCTAAAGAAGCTGGAAAAGAGACCTCTCAGTGAGGAACTGGGACTGCAGAACAGAAATTGTCTGCTACCATCAGAATCCAGCACCAAAGAGGTCAGCCCTGTAGGTTGCACTTGTCCAGTAAATGGTCCTCTTCACTAACAAAATGGCCACCTGACCATTATGGCCCCGCTTATTCCCACTCAATGCCTTAGAGCAGGAGAGTGCAAAGAACACCAGCGTTGAAATCATGAAGACATGCGTTCAAATCCCAGTTCTCTTCATCTTATAAATTAACTACTTAGATGACTTTTCTGTATTATAAATACATCAATTCTCCAACGGGGATTCTAATAAATATCTTGCAAGACTTTTTTGAGAATTAAATTAAATATTTAAAGTTCCTAATGGAATGTCTGGCATATAGTAATATAGTAGCTGCTTTTGTAAAAAAAGAAAAAATTAATTTCTATTAACTAGTCAATTCTAAACAGCTTGTCTTATACATACAGAAAGCATAAAACAAATTAGAGATGTGTCCCACTAATGGAGGGTCAGGAAGAGTAAATGTGTTTGAAAAGCCATAAAATTTGGAAGAGAAAATCTCACAGATCACATAGCCCAGCCATCTCATTTTTTAGATTTAGATTTGAGGCTAAGTGCCAAAATGATGTCACACGATCAATGAGAGACAGAACAGAAATCTAATCTATGCTTGCTACTGTGATAAATCAAATTATACCCCTGCCAAAATAAGATATGTTCAAACCCTATACCCAGTACTTCTGAATGTGGCCTTTGAAGATAGGGTCTTTACAGAGAAAATGAAGTTAGAACAAGGTATTGAGGGCAGGTGGCCTATGATCCAATCTGACCAGTGTCCTTATAAAAGGGTGAAATTTGGACACAGAGACATGTACCCAGGGAGAACACCATGTAAAGACTGGAGTTGTACTATCACAAATCAAGGGACTATCAAGTTGTACTATCACAAATCAGCTCCTGGTAAGGAGCTGGGAGAGAGGTCTAGAACAGACTCTGCCCAAGCCCCTGCAAAGGGAACATGGCCCAGCAGGAACACTTTAATCTCAGACTGCCATCCTCCAGAACTGGAACATAACAAACTTCTGTTATTTAAACCATTCAGGTTTTGGTACAGACTGTCTTCAACTTACAATGGAGTTGTATGCTGCTAAAGCCAACATAAACTGAAAGCATCAAGTCAGAAATGCCTTTAATACACCTTGCCTGCCACCCCGCACACTGTAAGGCGTCAGCAGTTCATCCTGGAGGTCACGTGGCTGACTGGCAGCTGCAGCTCATTGCCACTATCCAGCATCACAAGAATGCCACACCACATATTACTAGCCTGGAAAAAGATCAAATTTTAAAGTACAGTTTCTACTAAATGTGTATCACTTATACATCATTATAAAGTCAAAAAAAGTTGAACCACCACAAGTCAGAGGCCATCTGTTCTTCATGTAAGTAGACCTCACAAACTAATACAACTCTTTCCTAATGTACTCAAGACCCCACAATAATAGTTTGCAGATTCTTTTTATTTTAATTTTTTTTAGTTGTAGATGGACACAATATCTTTATTTATTTATTTTTATGTGGTGCTGAGGATCAAACCCAGTGCCTTACGCATGCAAGGCAAGCGCTTTACCACTGAGCCACAATCCCAGCCCCAATAGTTTGCAAATTCTATTCCACAGGACCTAGGGTCCCTGACAGATGTGCTAGTAATTGATTAATAAGCAGGTCTCACAAGCTTGTGTAGGGAGAATTAATGTGTCATGTCTACCAATTACTCCCCCCTCACCATGGCCAATTCCTTGCCACCAATGTAAAGTTACTGAACACAGAACTGGGAACTGCTGCACATAATCAATGTTGTGAGCCAGTATGAGCCCATTAGGAGACACACCTAGGTGTCCATGGGAAAGGGGGAAGAACAAAGAAGCAGTATTCCAGCATTGCCACTAGTCCAAAATAAGCACTGTCTACACGAAATTAATTCTACCTAGAATGGTGAACTCCACTGCTGTGGGCTGTGACCCTCAGGGGAACAGATCAACTTATTTTTAAGCCTGTAGTTCCAACAAGGTTCATTACCTACACACACAGCTGGAACCCCAAATAAGTGTTTGTAAAGGACCAATGGCTTTAGAGATCACCCCAAGGGACTCTTTGTCAGAGGTCATGCTCCTCATTTCTGGCCTCTACTTGCTGCCCACTAAAGGTCATGCAACTTTTCACTCACCTAGAAATGAATTTCAAAGAAATGTTTTTCTCTTACATTCATCAGAGGACCAAATTCTTGGACAAAAATTTCCAGAAGAACCTCTTCACAGGTTCTAAGTCCTCAGTTCTCCAAGGTGACAGAGTTCAGACACTGCCAGAGGTTTTTCCCTTGACTAGGCCTGTTTCTCCAGGTCTATACTTTTTAATTATAATTTTGATATCTTGGGTTTTCACAGACAAATTCAGCTATAGAATCAGTGTTTATGATAATTGTATTTAAGTTTATTTGCCAAATGATAGGTTCACCCCACCACTGAACTGTCTCTAACAGACCAAATTGACAGACAAAGCACACATCAAACCAAGTGGTGAAGGAGGCATTAGTGCAAGTGGTTTCACACAGGGAGGGTTCTGCTCCCAGAGACACTGGGCAAGGTTTGAACACATTTTTGGTGGTCATAAATGAGAAGTGGGTATTGACATCTAACGGGTAGAAGCCAAAACTGGCTACACACCTTGTGTTAAAAGGTACAGGTCAAAATGGCCATACTACCAAAAGCACTATACAAATTTAAAGCAATTCCTACTTAAATTCCAATGATGATCTTTACAGAAACAGAAAAGGCAATAATGAAATTCATTAGAAAAATAAGAAGCCCAGAATATCCAAAGCATCCTAAGCAAGAAAAGTGAAGCAGGAGGCATGACAATACCAGACTGTAAGTTATACTACAGAGCCATAGCAACAGAAACAGTATAGAATAAAAGATACAGAGACAAACCCACATAAATACAGTTATCTCATACTAGACAAAGGTATCAGGAACATACATTGTAGAAAAGATAGCCTCTTCGATAAATGGTGCTGGGAAAACTGGAAATCCATGCATAACAAAATGAAATGAAACCTCTATTTAATCCCCTACACAAAACTCAACTCTAAGTGGATCAAGACATTAGACCAGAGACCCTGTGCATACTAGAAGAAAAAGTAGGCCCAAGTCTCCATCATATCAGCTTAGGAACCAACTTCCCTAACAAGACTCTTAAAGTGCAAGAAGTAAAATCAAGAACCAATAAATGGGATGGTATAAAACTAAAATGCTTCTTCACAGCAAAGGAAACAATCAAGAACATGAAGAGAGAGTCTACAGAATGGGAGAAAATCTTTACCACTTGCATCTCAGATAGAGCATTAACCTCCAGGATGTACAAATAACTCAAAAAATTTAACACCAGAAAAACAAATAATCAATAAATGGGCAAAGGAGCTGAACAGGCACTTCACAGAAGAGTACAACTGGTCAATGAATATATGAAAAAATGTTCAACTTCTGTAGCAATTAGAGAAATGCAATGAAAACTACACTGAGATTTTATCTCACTCCACTCAGAATGGCAATTATCAAGAATACAAGTAACAATAAATGTTGGCAACAATGTAGGGAAAAACATACACTTATAAGTTGCTGGTGGGGCTAAAAATTGGTGCAACCACTGTGGAAAGAAGTATGGAGTCCTCAGAAAACTTGGAATGGAACCACATTTGACCCATTTATCCCACTGGCATATACCTAAAGGACCTAAAATCAGCATACCATAGTGACATGGTCACATCAATGTTTATAGCAGCTCAATTCACAATAACTAAGCTATGGAACCAAACTAGGTACCCTTCAACAGATGAATGGATAAAGAAAATGTGGTACATATACACAATGAAATATTACTCATCCATAAAGAAGAATGAAATGATGGCATTTGCAGGTAAATGGATGGAACCTAAGACTATCATGCTAAGTGAAATAAGCCAATCCCAAAAAAACCAAAAGCCATTCTCTTTAATATGCAGATGCTAACACAATAAGGTGGAGGGAGAACAGAAGTTCATTGAATTAGACAAAGGAGAATGAGCGGAAGGCAAGTATGGGAATAAATACATTCTACTACTACTATGTATAACTAAAAAGAACAAATTTTTTTAAAAAGGTACAGGACAGTCCTCCAAGATAATTATCTGGCCTAAATGCCACTAGTGGAAAGTTGAGAAGCCCTGAATCAGAGAAATGAGTGGCTCAGAACACACTGGGACAGATTTGGTCATTGTCCCATTGCTGAATTCAAGCACTGGCCAAAAAGATGGTCTGAAAATAGTGGCATATTTTATGCATTTGACACCCAAAGAAGTGTGTCTAGACAAATAAATTGTTTTCAATAACTATGCACTAATAAGCAATAACCATGGTTTTCTTAACTCATTCTTTAATTGTAAAAAAAATGTTAAGAATCTTTTTTTTAATTTTACCTTGCAACTGTTTCATTTTAAAATTCACCATAAGTTTTAAACTCAAACACTCTAAATGGTCAGATCAAAATAACAGTATTACAGTAACTTGAGTTTTTTCTTCCTCTTCGTAATCACTGTGTTATCCTTGTTTATATCAAATCTACTGTTTAAAGGTAAGAATGTGAGGTACTGTAAAGCTACAGGCACAAACTATACCCCAAGTGGGCCCAAATGGTTCTGAATCTTTAAACTTAATCCCAGAGAGAGTACATGTAGCTAAATCCATATATGTGGAGGATTGCCTATATAACTGAGAGTTCTTCAAATTAATTTCCATGCAGAATAGAGTTTACTTACAAGCCTTAGAGCCAAATATCATCACTTTCTCTATATTCTGTTGGTCACACAGACCAGCCCCTTCAATATGGCAAGACCATGAATACCACAAGAAGATGAAGATCACTGAAGACATGTTGGAGACTTTGTTACCATATTTGGCAATTTGTTGTTGTTTATCAGCTTTGCTGGGTGGGAACCCAACTACACAACAGCAAGATAAATCTTTGTTTCTCAGCTTTAATATAGAGAATAAATAATGCATGGGGGAAACTGTCTTACCATAACACTGAAATTTTCAATGCCCTTCTTATATTCCTGTTCTTTCACTAATGGCCAGTGCTCTTCATACAAAAGTCACGCTGAGTTACCAAGCAGACCAAACATGGTTATTATGGACAATATATTATGATCATCTCAGGCAGCTTCAATTAGCAAGAAATATGAACAGCAACTGGTTCTGAATTGGAGCAAATGCTTAAGAAGTGTTATTTTGATAAATGACCAAGACCTGTCAAATCTTAAACTCACTGACTGAAATAACTTAGGACCACATTATGCCACATCCTTCTCCCTTTGCATCCAGCACTTAGGAAGTTTGCAAATACTCATTAAATAAATAGTACTATCAACAAGTAAAGTCTTGTAGTAATCTGATGTTTCACACAGAAAGAAGTTAAATACCAAAACATCCACCCAATAAAAAATTATATAATCTCAAAATTTATGTTGGTGAAAACTAAATACCACGAGGAAATAACTGACAAAGCAGAAAGTTAAAAGTTGTTCTGATAGTATTTTTAAACCAAAAAAATATCTATTATAGATAATATATCCTGTAGAAATACATAGTGATTTTATATACTGGTTGTATTTTAGTGTTGGGACTAGATTGATATATTTTTTCCACTTTTGTATTTCTATTTTTAATATAGTTTTCAACAGTATGATTTTATATAATAAATCTTTAGTTAATACTGTACAATTAAATATATAAGAAGCAAAGTAGCATAGCAGAAAGACCACTGGCCTAGGGATGAGGATTCCTAGGAATGGGTACTAGCTCTGGTGCTAATGAGCAAAATGAAGTCTTCACATCTTAACTTTGTCATATGCAAAAGGTAAGAATAAGGAATCCTAATCACTTTGTAGGTAAGTCGTGTGGGTCAAATGTGATCCTAAACACATTGATCCTATTATTCTTATTTATAGAAATTTACTTTGTTCTAGTGACAGAAATAAGAGTTTATATGATTGGTTAATACGAGACAAATCTTAAGGTAAATTTCCAAAATATATAAGACACTCCTACAACTCAATAGAAGAAAATACAGCCTCATTAAAAACTGGGCAAAAATTTTAGACATTCCTTTAGAGAATACATACAAATGACCAACAGGTATATGAAGAGATGCTCAATATCATTAATTAGCAAGGAAATGAAACCTTACACCTCACACCTCTTAGGAGGCTATTATCAAAAAGACAAGACATAACAAGGTTCGGCAAGAAGCTATGATGAAAGCTCTATTGCTCATACAATGCAGCAATCCACTTAGGTTTGGCCAAAAGAATTAAACACGAAATCAAAAAGAGATATCTGAATGACCATGCTTATTGCAGCAGTATCCCCAGCCAAGATATGAAAACTACCCAGGTGTACACTGAGAGATAAGCAAAATGTGGTACATACATACAATGGAATTACATACAACTCAGCCTTTAGAAAGAAGGAAATCTTGCCATTTGCAACAGCATAAATAAACCTTGAGGGCATTATGCAAAGCAATATAAGCTAATCACAGAAAGACAAATATGTTCTATTATTCCACTTATATTAAGTATGTATAATAGTAAAACCCATTGAAGCAGAGAATAGCAGTTCCCAAAAACTGGGAGATGGAAGAAATGGGGAGTTTTTGTTCAATAAATATAAAATTTGATTTATGTTAAATGAATAAGTTATAGAAATTTGCTGTATAACATTGTGCCTACAATTATCAATGCAGTATTGCATGTTTCAAATTTTGTTAAGAGAGTAGGTTTCATGCTTGGTTTCCTTTCCACAAAAACAAAGAGACATAAGGAAACTTTGAGATATGATGGATATGTTATTTCCTTGATTGTGGTGATGATATCTTGGTGTTTACTTAGGTCCAAACTCATCATATTATACACGTCAAATATGAGTGGTTTTTTGTATATTAATTATACCTCAACATAGTTGTTTAAAAAGTATGACACAATTTCAGAGTTTCAGAGTTGCTTTCCTTGTAAAAAGCAAACTAACCAAGAAAAATACTTCCAAAAGCAATAGGGACTTTTTTGTTGTTTACTTTGATAAGTTTGTCCAGATTGTTTATTTTTATGGTTAAATATATCCTTTAAGAGCATTACTCTGCTCATCAATGCTCCCAGTCATGCCCTCACTAGATCTGGTACACTGGGGCTTGCTGAACTATAGTGAACACCTCAGGTGATAGCCCTCCACAGTAAACTCTAGCTTGAGAACCATAGGTAAGGACCAAAAGAGACAACACAATGTACAGAGAATACTCCAGAACAACAAGGACCCCTGTCTCTCTCTCTTTTTGTTTGGTCTATTTCTGGTGTGTGTGTTGCTACCACGTTGCCTCAAGAAAAACGGATCATCCACAACTTATGGTATAGCAGACTGAAGTTCTTGCTGCAGAGCGACAAATTTGATGAGTAGGTTTTCCTCATTTTCCTACCAAAAAAAAAGAAAGAATAAAGAAGATGGCAGGACTTGAAGAAATGTCAATAGGATCCTATTGTTTAAAAAAGAAAAATCAAATGAAAGAGTTCAAGTTTTCCTGATCAGGGTAATGAAGGAATAACAAGAAAAAAGTGATAGTAAAAAAGACATGGCACAGAACAGTGGTCCCAGGAAGCACCAACATTCCTCTCCTATTTAAAACTGGAAATACAAAATAGGAGAATTACTGAGACAGGAGAGCAGATTTGCAAGTTGTGTGCTTAGAGCTGCATGTGATTTCACCAAAAGAGTTAAAGCAGTGTTTCTAGAAGACATGGTGAGAGGCCTCAGGTAAAAGAAAGAGGAGAAATAATCAGAGGAAAAAATAACAGCATGGGCATCTTCAGTCACACAAGGAGAGAATGGGGAGAAGGAATTCCCAGCAAAAGGAAGTATTCTAAGAAAAAATGGGTGGTCAGCTGTTCCAAGTATTAGAAAAAAGAGTGAGGGAGAGAAAAAGAAGACTGAGATATAGCCAAGAACCTTGAGAAAAAGGTAGTCATGTATCTCTTTGAGAGACATATTTATAATAACAGTGGACAAAGGAGCAATTACCAGGGAAAAGACAATCATAAAAAATTATACTTCATATCACCTTCAAAATACACACCACGAGAGGCCCAAGCCCAGGACCACCTTCATGGACCACCTTCATGTGCAGGAGCCCAGCAAAGGGCAGACCTGAGACTGCTACCCACCAATCACATGGAAACCCAGACACAGGTGAAGGACTGCCTCTGGGGACCCCTGTGGCTAAGGTTCAGCATAAGAGCCCCTGCCAATCCACTGGAGCCCAGGCCCAAGGCCATACTCACCACCTGGAATCCCTGAGGGAGTCCAGGCCAAGATCAGGCCTAGGACTGCCCTCACAGTTCTATGTGGGAGCCCAGGCCCAGGACTGCCCCTGCACAGAGTGGGGACCCACACTGTTGCTCCCTTCCCGTATCCATCTTCTATGCTACAGCCATCCCATAGTTCTTCTCATGTATTATCCTCTACCTTGGGACAACAGACAGGATCTGGAGGCAGCAACCCACCAAAAGCACTGCATCTCCCATCCATCAGCCCAAAGCCATTGTAAGTCCCACCTGTTTAGCCCCATCTCTGAAAGTGTGTGCATCCATCTTGGGCCACTCTCACTGCCATCTTGAGTTACCTCCACTATCACCCTCACCATCTTTAGTGGCAGTAGTGTACATCTAAGGACACCTGCTGGGGACTGGGAGTGAACTCCAAAGTAAGATACAGGTCTGTAGTGTCACTATAAGATTATAGGAAAAAAACCACAGTACCTCAGATTGGCATTGCAAAAAAGGAAGATACATAATCAACCTGAAAAAAACAAGGGAAGAAAGTGCACCAACTAAACCAAGATACTACAATAATAGAATCCATTGACAGCACAGTTGATGAAATGTCAGAGAAATAATTCAGAATGTATGTAACTAAAATGATCTGTGAATCAAAGAATGACTTAAGCAAGCAAATATAGGCAAAAATTGATCACTCCAACAAAGAAATAAGAAAGCAAATGAAGGCAACCATCCATCACACCAACAAAGAGATAAAGGAACAAATACAGGTAGCAAATATTACTTTAAAAAAGAGATTGAGATTGTGAAAAAAGACAATCAGAAATTCTTCCAATGAATGAAACAATAAACCAAATAAAAAACTCGATAGAAAGCATCACCAGCAGACTAGATCACTTGGAAGACAGAACTTCAGGCAAAGAGGACAAAATATACTATCTCGAAAATGAAGTTGACCATACAGTGAAGATGGTAAGAAATCATGAACAAAACATCCAAGAATTATGGGATAGCATCAAAAGACCAAACCTAAGATTTTTCGGTATAGAAGAAGGCACGGAATTTCAAACCAAAGGAATGTACAATCTCTTCAATGAAATAGTATCAGAAAATTTCCCAAACATGAGAAATGAATTGGAAAATCAAATAAGAGGCTTACAGGACACCAAATGTACAAAATTATAACAGATCTACACCAAGGCACATTATAATGAAAATGCCTAACATACAGAATAAGGATAGAATTTTAAAGGCTGCAAGAGAGAAGAATCAGATTACATATAGGGGGAGACCAATTTAGAGCTCAGTAGATTTTTCAACCAGGCCCTAAAAGCCAGGAGATCATGAACAACATATACCAAGCTCTGAAGAAAATGGATGCCAACCAAGAATCTTATATCCAGCAAAATTAAGCTTCAAATTTGATGATGAAATAAAAACCTTCCATGATAAACAAAAGTTAAAAGAAAGTCTGCACTACACAGCATTCTTGGCAAAATATTTCATGAGGAGGATATGATAACCAATAATGAAAATATACAGAGAGAGGAATTACACTAAAGGAAAGGCCAATCAAAGGAGAAACCAAGTCAAGGTAAAAACCAAAAATAAACCAAAATGACCGGGATTGCAAATCATATTTCAATAATAACCCTGAATGTGAATGGCCTAAATTCATCAATTAAAAGACATAGACTAACAGACTGGATTTAAAAAAACAAAAGACCCAACAATATTCTGCCTTCAAGAGACTCATCTCACAGGAAAAGACATCCACAGACTGAAAGTGAAAGGAGTTGGAAAAACTTATCACTCACAAGGACCACGTAAACAAGCAGGAGTTTCTATCCTCATATCAGAAAAAGGGACTTCAAACCAAAATAAGTTAAAAGGGATAAAGGACATTTCATATTTCTTAAGGGAATCATACATCAACAAGACATAACAATCATAAATATCTATGCCCCAAACAATGGGGCATCTATGTCTGTCAAACACACCCTTCTCAACTACAAGAATTAAATAGACCATAACACAATAATACTGAGTGACTTTAGCACAGTTCTCTCACCACTGGATCTATCTTCCAAACAAAAACTAAACAAAAAAAACCATAGAAGTCAATAAAACAAACAATAATTTAGACTTAACAAACATATATAGAGTATTCCATCTATCAATGAACAAATACACTTTTTTCTCAGCAGCACATGGATCCTTCTCCAAAATAGATCACATGTTATATCACAAAGCAAGTCTTAGCAAATACAAAATAATAATAATAATAATAATAATACCCTGGATCTTATCTGACCATAATGCAATAAAATTAGAAATCAATGACAGATTAAAAAACAGAAACTACCCCAACACCTGGAGACTAAATGACACACTATTGAATGATGCATGGATAACAGAAGACATCAGGGAAGAGATAAAAAAATTCTTAGAGATAAATGAACACTCCAATACACATATCAAAATCTCTGGGACACCATGAGATGAATTAATGAATGAGCTTAGTGCAAAGAGGAAACTTCATTGCATTAAGCTCATTCATTAAAAGAAAAAAAGTCAACAAATAAATGACCTGACACTACATCTCAAAACCCTAGAAAAAGAGGAACAAACCAACACCAAAAGAAGTAGAAGACAGGAAATATTAAAATTAGGGCTGAAATCAACGAAATTGAAACAAAAAAAAATTCAAAAATTGGCCAAAAAAAAAGCTGGTTCTTTGAAAAAATAAACGAAATTGACAAACCCTTAGCCAGCCTCATGAAAAGAAGGAGAGAGAAAACCCAAATTACGGAAGTCCATGATGAAAAAGGAAATATCACAACAGACACTACTGAAATACAGAGGATAATTAGAAACTATTTTGAAAATTTATACTCCAGTAAAATAGAAAACCCTAAAGACACTGACAAATTTCTAGAGGCATATGACCTTCCCAAATTGAACCAGGAGGTTATACACAACTTAAACAGATCAATTTCAAGCAAGGAAATAGAAGGTGCCATCAAAAGCCTTCCAACCAAGAAAAGCCCAGGACCAGATGGATTCTCAGCTGAGTTCTACGAGACCTATAAAGAAGAATTAATACTAATACTCCTCAAACTATTTCACGAAATAGAAAATTAGGGAACCCTTCCAAACTCATTCTATGAGGCAAGTATCACTCTGATGCGAAAACCAGTCAGAGACACATCAGAAAAACAAAATTTCAGTTCAATATCCCTGATGAACATAGATGTAAAAATTCTCAATAAAATTTTGGCAAATCACATATAAAAACATATTACAAAAATAGTGCACCATGATCATGTAGGGTTCATTCCAGGGATGCAAGGTTGGTTCAACATACAGAAATCAATTAACATAATCCATCCACATCAATAGACTTCAGGAAAAGAATCATATGATTTTATCAATTGATGCAGAGAAAGTATTTGACAAAATACAGCACCCTTTCATGTTCAAAACACTATAAAAACTAGGGATAGCAGGAACATACCTCAACATTCTTAAAGCAATCTATGCTAAACCCAAGGCCAACATCATCTTAAATGGACAAAAATTGGAAGCATTCCCTCTAAAAATGGGAACAAGACAGGGATGCCCTCTTTCACCACTGCTATTCAACATAGTCCTTGAAACACCAGCTGGAGCAATTAGACAGATGAAAGAAATTAAAGGGATATGAATAGGAAAAGAATAACTCAAACTATCATTATTTGCCAAGAATATAATTCTATACTTAGAAGATCCAAAAAATTCCACCAGAAAACTTCTAGAATTAATAAATGAATTCAGCAAAGGAGCAAGATATAAAATCAACACTCATAAATCAATTGCATTTCTATACATCAGTGATGAATCCTCTGAAAGAGAAATTAGGAAAACTATTCCATTTGCAATAGCCTAAAAAAGATTTAAAAAAAACTTGGGAATCAATTTAACAAAACAGGTAAAAGACCTCCACAATGAAAACTAAAGGATACTAAAGAAAAAAATTAAACAAGACCTTAGACGATGGAAAAAATGCTCTTGGATATGCAGAGTCAATATTGTCAAAATGGCCATACTACCCAAAGTGCTATATACATTCAATGTGATTTCAATTAAAATCCCAACATCATTCTATATAGAAATAAAAAAGGCAATCATGAAATTCATTTGGAAGAATAAGAGACCCAGAATAGCCAGAGCAATCCTTAGCAAGAAAAGTGAAGCAGGAGGCATCACAATACCAGACCTTAAACTATACTACAAAGCTATAGTAACAAAAACTGCACAGTACTGGCACCAAAATAAACATGTAGAACAATGGTACAGAATAGAAGACAAAGAGACAAACTCACTTCAATACAGTTATCTTACACTAGACAAAGGTGCCAAACATGCACATTGGAGAAAAGATAGCCTCTTCAACAAATGGTGCTGGGAAAACTGGAAGTCCATATGCAGCAAAATGAAACTAAACCTCTATCTCTCACCATGCACAAAACTCAACTCAAAGTGGATCAAGGACATAGGAATTAGACCAGAGACCCTATGCCTAATAGAAGAAAAAGTAGACCCAAATCTTCATCATGTTAGCTTAGGACCTTACTTCCTTAACAAGACTCCTATAACACAAGAAGTAAAATCAAGAATCAATAAATGGGATGGATTCAAACTAAAAAGATTCTTCTCAGCAAAAGAAACAATCAATGAAGTGAATAGAGAGCCTACATTCTAGGAATAAATTTTTGCCACACGCATATCTGATAGAGCACTCATCTCCAGGATACATAAAGAACTCAAAAAACTTAATGCCAAAAAAACAAACAAACCAATCAACAAATGGGCTAAGGAGCTAAACAGATACTTGTCAAAAGAAGATATATGAAAAAATGTTAAACACCTCTAGCAATCAGAGAAATGCAAATTACAACTACTCTAAGATTTCATCTCACCCCAGTCAGAATGGCAGTCATCAAGAATACAAACAACAATAAGTGTTAGTGAGGATGTGGGGGGAAAGGCACGCTCATACATTGCTGATGGGACTGCAAATTGGTACGACCAATCTGGAAAGCATACTACAGAGATTCCTTAGAAAACTTGGAATGAAACCACCATTTGACCCACCTATCCTACTGTTTGGTCTATACCCAAAGGACTTAAAAACAGCATACCATAGTGACTCAGCCACTTCAATGTTTATAGCAGCTCAATTCACAATAGCTAAACTGTGGAACCAACCTAGATGCCCTTCCATAGATGAATGGATAAAGAAATTGTGGTATATATACACAATGGAATATTACTCAGCAATAAAAGAGAATAAAATTATGGCATTTGCAGGTAAGTGGATGGAGTTGGAGAATATCATGCTAAGTGAAGTAAGCCAATCCCCAAAAACCAAAGGTGGAATGTTCTCTCTGATAAGTGGATGCAGATCCATAATGATAGAGGGGACACGGGAAGAATGGAAGAACTTTGGTCAAAGGGGAGGAATGAGTGAGGGGCTGGGGGCAGGAAAGCCCTAGCTTCATGTATGACTGCATAAATGATGTGATTCTACATCACGTACAACCCAAGAAATGAAAAGTTGGGTTCCATCTGTGTACAATGAATCAAAGTGCATTCTGCTATCATGTATACCTAAGTAGAATAAATAAGTTAAATGTAAAAATATTTTTAAAATTTTGCACTGAAAAAATTTTAAAAATAAAAATAAAAAAATTTAAAAATTTTAAAAAAAATACACCACAAAGGAGAAATCACATATGGAGACAGACTAGCAAGACTAGGATAGAGAAATTATAAGGTGGGTAGAATTGAATCCAGACAAGTGTGAAACTTGGGGGACAGGAAATGTATGAACAATGACTAGTGAACTGCAATAGGATGGAAAAGATGTGAAGGCTCCCAACCTAGAACTTGAAGAACTCACTAGGGTAGGGATAGGGCAGATTCAGTCTTGGAATCTAATTCAGCAAGCCAGGCCTAATATCCAAAGGGTTTGGCAATAACTAACCAAAAATCTTCCAGGAGTACTCTGGAAAGGGGCACATGTGTTAACACAATGAACTATGAAGTCTTCCCACAAATAAACTAGAGCAGGAACAGGAACAGGAACATTCTAGGAAATAAACTGGAAGACAGCCAAATACATCAGAGAAGTGGAGTAGTAACAGGCGGCCTGCCAATGGACTCTGGTTCAGGAGCAAGACTCCAGTCCATGGGTAGAACTGGCAAAGGCAAGCAGAAAGTACTGTCGCCATAGAGGAATGAGGAGAGAGGCAGGTTTTCAAGAAGTGATAAGGTGCCCAAGATGGCATGGAAGCCAGTGAGCAGACCTAGCGTGTAAAATAGAGCTGAAAGGGTCAAAAAGTAACTTCCTGAAGCCCAGAGTACTGGGCCAGAGCTCCTCAGACCCTTCCTCTAGCAGGACAAAAGCCCAGCATAAACAAGTCTGGTGCCAAGGATCCCCATGGAAGAAGATTGCCAAGACTGACAATCAGGCAGAAGTCAAAGTAGGAGTGCTTCAAGACAAAAGGGGACTTAAAAACATAAAAAGAAGTCAGAGTAAGGAAGAGTTCAGAGAGAAGGTAGTGGGAAGCATTCTGTGAGAAGATCAAGAAAAAATGGAAAGGAATAAAATTTCCAAGGAATGCCTGTCCTTGCTCTGCCCAGACCTAACCAGCCACAGAGCCAGTGCTCTACTGTAAGATAATTGTTTGTCAAATGCCAATCACCCCTAAATGTACCAAATCAAGCCATGTGCAATGGCACACACCTGTAATCCCAGCACTTTGGGAGGCTGAAACAGGAGAATCGCGAGTTCAAAGCCAGACTCGCAACTGCGAGGCACTAAGCAACTCAGTGAGACCCTGTCTCTAAATAAAACACAAAATAGGGCTGAAGATGTGGTTCAGTGGTTGAGTGGCCCTGAGTTCAATCCTCAGTACCAAAAAAAAAAAGTACCAAATCAGAAGACCTGAGATTCATCTGGTATGTGAGGTCCAAAGAGGAATTTCTACATTATGAAGACTGATAAATACTCATACAAGTCCCCCAAGATGTAATGAATGTTTCCCCTTTTGAAATTACTTTCTCATGATGCAGATTCACATGTTCAGAGGTATTTTGAGTACAACTGTAACTGAAGGCCAAGCAATGAGTTTGAGAACTTTTGCATGAAATTTGGTAGTTCTGTTGCTCTTCTTCTGATCTTGCCCAGCTCCTCCTGGCAGCTTTGGTTTGGGTTTGCAGCTTTGCAGCTTTTAAAGTTCAAGTCAACAGCTCAAGTTCCCTTTTAGTGGAGATGACCAAAAAGGTGTTGTTGTTTTTTTCTAGGCCTTTAAATCATCACTTCCAAGTTTAAGCTTTGTAAATGGCTCAAAATTTAAATTGCTGCCTAAAAATATTATATCCTTAGTTTTCCAGTAAGAGGAGGACATTTTAGATTTTCATTTGTTGGCCTGATGGATGCTGAGGAACCATTCAGAGGGAAATTTCAGAGAAGAAGCTGGATGCAGCAGTCTCCCATTTCTTTCTAGAGATTAAATCACAATGCCTCCAGGCAACTCTACTGGCCTTGATAAAAGATCTCAGTAAAGAAATGAAAGAACACCCTGACCCAACAACACTCCGACCCAATGCAGGATCATGGCACGGGAGGGCTGGGTTAAGCAGGGAGTCCAGGTGCCAAGGCCTCCTCCCTGCATCCAGTTCCCACGCCCCAAAATCAGGAACCTAAATTAGATAACAAAACCAAATTTAAAAGTCAGCTCTGACCTATGACTCCTAGGTCATTTTCAACTAAATGTAGAACATCAGTCATTTTCAAATTCCAGCTTTAAAAAACAAATCAAGCACGTAGTTCCTGAGAGTTGGGTGCCAGGTCATGATACGCATACTGTGTATGAGGTGCCTCAACATGAAGCAGAGAGCTCTACAGAAACAGAATAGTGCATCGCTGTCTATTGCAGTAGTTCACAACCCACACACTGCTGCAGACCAAGAATAACGCTCTGCACTCTTCCGCTTCCTATACCACCTCACAGAATTTTCGTGCAAAAGATCTACAAGGGCTAATGAAAAGGCCAATGAAGTTAGCAGGGGAAGAACATTAGCAAGCCACAGCTGTTCCACATCGTAATGTGGGGCAGGTATCATGTGACATTACCTGGCAAGAGAAAGCTTTCAAGAGAGCAAAAAGGTGAGAGCAAAAAGACAAAGAAAGCCAAACTGTCTTTATAATAATTCACTTTGGGGATAACTAACCTCTCCTGCAATAACAACTTTAATCCATCAAGGGGGCAGAGTTCTCATGACCCAAACACCTATTAAAAGTCTCATCTCCCATACCTCACAGTGGCAATTAAATTTCAACTTGAGTTTGAAGAGGGTATTCAAACCATATCATGATTAAACTGAGCCCATCAATCTAGTGCTTATGATCTACCCACCTCAAAATCTTTAAAATCAATCACATCCACAGAGTTCTTTCTGCCATACAAGACAACAGATTCATAGGTTCTGGGGATTAGGATGCCAACATGTCTGGGAGTCTCATTATGTCAACCAAGCTTGGTATACATTACGTACTTAATACTTAGAAACTGCATTGACAATAGGGAGGAGGAAGAGATAGGAGTAGTAGCAGTCGTGACCTAGTGAAATTCATTGCCTGAATATTAAACACATCCAAAAGTTAGTTCATACAGCTAGAGGAATGAGAAGTTATGCTCCATTTGTGTACAATATGTCAAAATGCATTCTACTATAAAATTAATTAATTAACTAATTAAAAAACAAAAGTTAGTTCAATAAATCCACAGATAGCACATTCAAAAAAGTCTACAAGGGAAAGCTAGGGGGTATCTGCCATCATCAACTTTTGAAAGCACTCCAGATAAGAGGCAATTCTTCTTTAGTAAACATGTTGGTATCGTTTAAAATCATGAGAATCTTAATGTCTTTTTCAACTCAGATTTATATTTTTCACAAAAAACCCAAGCAGTCTGTAGGCAACTGATGGAAGAGACCTGGGCTCACGAGCCAGTATGGGAATATTCCAAGTGTGCCCATGAAGCACATGCTCACATCAGAGCAGCAGGAAGCAGTATTGGCAGGGCTGAAGCAGGAGAGGTGAGACTCCGGTGCTCTCACTTCAGATGCAGCTATGGAACCCCGGGAACACGATGATCAGCCACCCACATCTGAAGTCAGTACTCACAGTCCCAACCCAGCTGTTGACCAGTCCAGAATATGGGCAAAACAAGTGGCAAAAGGGCAATCTGTCCATCTTCTTTCCTAAATAAAAAGAGATCCAAGCCAGCTGTGGTGGTACAGACCCATAATCCCAGCTACTTGGGAGGATGAGGCAGGAAGATCCTAAGTTCCAGCTCAGCCTGGGCAACTTACCAAGATCCAATCTCAAAGCAAAAAAAATAAAAATAAAAAGGGCTGGGGGTGCAGCTCAGTGGCAAAGCACTTGCCGAGCCCTTGCAGGGCCCTGGGTTCAATCACCAGTGCCACAAAAAATAAACACACACACACACACACACACACACAATATACAATACAAACACACATGTTTCAGATTCTCAAAATATGAGTATACAATTAATTTTTCTAAATTTATTATTTGTTTTAATTAGTTATATATGATAGTAGAATGTATTTATGCACTTTAATATATCATACATAGATGGAGTGTAATTTCTCATTTTTCTGATTGCACAGATTGTAGAATCACATCAGTCATGCAGTCCTATATATGCATAAGGTAATGAGGTCTGTTTGATTCTACTATCCTTCCTATCCTCATATCCCCTCCCCCCCTTCACTCTCTTTTACCTAATCTAAGGTAACTGTATTCTGCCCTAGTGCCCCCAACCCCACCAGGCTTATTGTGAATTAGCATCTGCGTATCAGAGAAAACATTCGGCCTTACAGTTAACTTTTAAAGATTTCCAAGGAAATAAATTCAAGAACCTGATCACTTCTCTTGCTCACAGGGCTATATACTGGGGTAATCACTGCAGATACAAAATGGCTCTTGGGTCTGACTTTGGGTTTACTTGGGTCCCAGTAATGAACTCCAATGCAATGCCTGAGGCTATGTTCTAAAAATGCAGGAAGGGGAGATCGTAAAAATTTTTTTAAGTACATGCAATAGCATCACTAGCTTCTACTACAACGCTTCTTTGTTGTCACTCTTCCCCCAAAAAACTGACTTAAGGAGTCCTGGAACCCTTCTCTCAAAATAAGCCAGGGGCCATTGTTCCCTAATGAACAAAATGCCTTGATGTGTTGGATGGAAGGACCTAATAATAAATCTCTCTTGATCCTAAGGAAGCCCTGCTAAGAATCACCCTGGTTATCTTTTTAACATTCATTTATGAGGAAAGATCATTCTTATTACCAATAAAAATTGCTATTAGTTACTGAATACTTATGTTCTGTCTGCACTAATATTACATATATATTAACTCACTTAATTCTCAACAATGTAATCCAACAATTGTTCTATTATTTTGCATCCTACATAACTGAGAGACACAGAGGTCAAATCTCTTACTCAAAATCTTGTAAGTGGCAGAACAAAAATTCAAATCCAAGCACTCTGGGTCCTGGACCTAAACCCTTAACCACTCAGCATTCTTCCTCTCAACAATCAACAAATTCATTCACAGTGGTCTTGTCTATATTTTTAAGCATAAGCATGTTTTTCCTAAGACATTTTGACCTCATTAAAAGTAATGGTGCCATGCAATAGGAGTTCTTGGTTCACCTTTAAAAGCAAGGACAAGGGATCAACCAGTGCTTTTTATGTACTGCTAAAAAAATCAGAGAAGTATGATCTTGTTTGTTTTAACAAGACAATGCTTCACAATAAAAATAATCACTGCCTTATCTATCGGTTGGCATCACCAACACCAGGCCTTCAGCCATAACATGGTGACTTAGCTAAGAGCTCAGAAACTATTTTTTTCTAGATGTCTCTTTATCTTTGTCTCTTTATCTTCTAGATGTCTCTCCAATAGCTCAGGGTAGACTTCTCCACAATATGCATGTTATAAATTTTTCAGATACCTCCTTGGTTGTATGTCTGGGGTATGTTCTAGGATGATGGAACTTTCATCCTAGAACATGCCCCAACCAAAAAAGAAAAAGTGTGTATTCTAAACCTCAGTTACAACATTATTAAAGTCAAAATTATGAAGGGTTTCTTCTCTCAATGCTAACCAGATAGAGGTTATTGGGAAAACACTTCTGAGGTACAAGTCGGAACCCTGAAACTAAGGATTACATAAATCTTTGAGGACTGTCTTAAACAGTTTTGCCATAATTTTAACTATCCAGCATCTTTCCATTATTTGGAGACAACTGCCCACACATACTGCCCACCAGGAAAGGGCATCACTACAGAAGCTGAACCTGCTGTGGCCCACTAGCTCCTGTTTGGAGAGGAGGGGTGGCCAATCAGATGCTCTAGCTGGGACTTGGACTCTAAACTGGGCGACTTGTTTTATTTTCCTCTCTCTGCTTACAGTTACATTTGTCAGTTCATTTGGTGTATTTTCACATCCAAATGTAAGATTCCATGAGGGCAGTAATAAGTCTTGTCCACTGCTATATTTCTGGTGCCTAAAATAATGCCTGGCTCATAAGAATAATGCAAAATAAATATTTTTTGAATGAATCGATATATAGAAGGACTGATGGATACTAATGCCAAGAAAGGCTAATTTAGTAGAAACTTCTTCATAGAATCATGCATAATAAAGTTTATCCATGCATTCCTTCATCCCACCACTGTTACCCAGAGGAAGACCAAACCAGGCAAACAGAGTCATTTTGTTTTGTGGAAGGCTCCGCTCACTCCTTCCACTTTGCAGCTTGTTCTCCTGAGCCAAACTCTGCATACTCTTTCCCATGGCAGTGCACGACTTCAAAGGATATTTTTAAAAGAGTACATTTTCACCATTTTGATGGCTAGAACTTCCAAAACTCCCAAGAAGAGGAAAATATTACAAAATCTTCTAGGTAGATTACTAGCCACTGCTGATCACCGTAGGAACTAGGAGAAGAGTTCAGAAACAGAGTTAGGCAAATATTGCCTCAAATTTAAAAGAGGTAGAGGTGATTCATAACAGAGACCATAATACTTATCAAGTTCCTTAAAATCTAGAGCAAATTAATGAATAGCATGAAACCCGGATCTCGTGACACACGCACCCCCTTCCCACTTCACATTTTAATCTCCATGCAAAACATCCCTGGTTGCTTCTACAATCACCCTATGACTCTTCCAGAACAATCACCTTCACAGATGTCTTCTAAGTGATAAACTCCATTTTGTCTATGTCTGTTACACTGCAAAATCCAGAACTAGAAATAGTATTCCAGATAATAGGAGAGTGCAGAATCATTTGAGTATCAACACATGTCTATCAAAAGGGCCTGAGGTTTCCTTCTGCTTGTAACAGCCTTTCACACAGCACAGTAGAACTGCTCCATGCCAGTCACTCCATAAGCCACATACATCACAAAAAGAAGACCTTGACCCAAGATAGCAATTGTGGGATGGTCACCTACTTCCTCTCCTTCTCTATGTTCTTAAATATTGCAAAGAGAACATTTTTAAAATACAGAAGCCATAAAACTATCCCACACAAGGAATAGTACCCAGTATTAACTGGAAATTTTGAGACAAAAAGTAAAAAGACATGAACCAGAAAATCAACTTGTCAGAGCCAAGTGCAGGCAAAGTGCACAGTCAGGTCTGCTGTAAGGGATGCCACCCAGTGCCCTAGCTCTGGGGCAATGATTCAAAAAGCAAGGGGTCATGGACAGAAACCACAGAGGATTCACTGAGTCACTGCATTTGAAGTAGCCACTTTCTCCTAGCTCTCCCCTCCTCCCCCTTCTTGAACTAAGTGGGGACCAATAGCTGAACAGGCTAAAGTGAGGAGTTGGGACACTTGGGCCTAAAAGGCATCACTGCACCTGAAGATACGGCAGAAAGTAGTTAGACACTCATCGTGCCCATCTTCCTTTTCCTGGGCACACAGGAAGATTATATTTGCCAGTTACCTTGCAGTTCTGTTGAGATCATGTAACCAGTTTCTAGCCAGTAGGAAGCAGTGAAAGGTACCCCTTCCAGGCCTGGTCATAAATATGCCATACAATCCTCCTCGTTCTTTCCTCTCTAGAAATATAGGATGCAATTCATATCTATGAGTCTTGGATGGGGACAAATGGCACAAGATGGAGAAAAAAAGAAATCTTTATTGAACTACTAAGATTCTTGGATTATTTCTTACAGTTGACATGAATTATACAATTAATACCATGGCCAAGGATGACCCAAGAGATTATGGCCACACAAGAAAACACCTTCCCAGCACCTCCCATCATCTCAGTCAAGGTACTGAAAGAAAACAGATGGCCCACTCAGAGGTCTAGCTGAAGAAAAATTCATAAATGGACTATCTTAAGAGCTCAAAATAGGACTGAGAGAACCACCAAGAGCTGATGAAGTTCTCAGAGGTTAACCACAGTGGAAATTCATAACACCCAAGCTCTGAACGGGGAGAAGATAGAGTAGTTACAGAAACCAGGGACAGTAGTACCCACAGTAGAGAACTTCCATTCCCAGGGGTTCCAACAACAGATTGAAAAACACCACCACTGCCAAAACCAGAGAGACAGAGGAAGGCTGAGAGAAATGGGGATCTGCACTCCAACATTTCCTTCTGCCCTCTGGACTCAGCTGGAGTCTCCCTTTGGCTGAAGTAACTGGAAGTCCTCAGGCCATAGAGCAAAGCAGGGATCAGCCCCTTGGGCCCAGAGCAAGGACACAACATGGATCTGGAAGAGAAATGAAGACAAGCTGCAGCCTCCTTCCAGAAGTTCAGCAGGCCCAATTCCAGTCTCAAGAGGTAAGCAAGCACCTGTGATCAGAACTGGTATCCACAGAGGCAAACAAGATTCACAAAACAAGACTCACAAAACAAAGATGAGCAGAGCACAGAGAATCAAAGACTGAAGGAAAGAGAAGCAAAAAAAGCCACCACAAAAAAGAAATGGTATCAAAGGAACCACAGCTCCAAGAGCAAACAGGATTAACATAAGTGATATATTTTCGAAATAAAGAGTAGCTATCACATCCATAAATCAGGAATCAGCTATGATATAGGAAAGTTTGTGATCTTCGAATTTTTAAAAACTGGTTCAGGTAGTAGAACATTTGTTAGATGAACAGAAATGCAAAAAAGTTCACAAATAGCATTTTGTTGATCTGGAAAATTGAGCCAATAGATTATTTAAGACTATGTCACCAAAAGGGAAAAAATTAAAGACCTAAAAAAAAAAAAAAAAGCACTAGTACCAATATTTATCTAATGAAAATTCTAGATAACAGAGAAAAGTTTAGACACAGAAAAGAACAAATAATTAGAAAACAAAAGAAAATCTTTCAGGACCAAAGAAAAAATATGAATTTAAAAAGCCCATCAATTTGTAAAAGATCTGCCCTTTGTCATACTATTGGAAAATTAGGAAGTTCATGGATCAAGAGAAAATCGTAACTGCTGCATGAAAAGATAAACAGACTAACTAAAATAAATGACTATTTGGCCAGCATCAAATTTCTTCTTGATAATACTTGATGCTAAAAGACAATAAAGTAATACCTTAAATCTTCTGAGGAGGAATTACTCTGAATCAAGAATCTGAGTCCTACCCAAATTAGCACTCAAAAGGAAAAACAAATAAAGGCATTTTCAGATGTTCAGAGATTCTGAACGCTAACCCTTCCCAAACAGACCTTCTCCAATAGATTTAACCAAGCACAAAGAGAAAAAATTCAAAAGAGGGCATGTGAGAGACTCAAGAATCAATAGTATACAGAGAAACCAATAGAGCATAATGTGGAAATATATTTAAAATTTTGAACAACAGTCTGAGTGATTTTTACAAAAATATGAAATAGTTAAAATTGATCCAAGAAGAGTTAGAAAATGTGACTAAATCAATAATGCACATAAAATATTGAAAATATAGAATTTCATTCCTTTTTTTTGAGGTACAAAATCCAAATACTTTTATGGAGATTTCTATTCCTTGAAGCAAGTGATAATCTTAAATTACATAACTGCCTAAAGGTACACAAAGATAGCTTTTAGACTGTATGTAGCTAGCATCATTCTACATAACTATCAGCACCTGGATTCCCACACCAGACAAGGTTATCAAAAAAAAACAAAGTGAAGCCATTTGTCAAAGTCACCTATAAACATAGATTTAAAATTCAAAAAAGTAAATTAAGAAATAAAATTCAGTAACATATTATCATTCTTTAATCTTGGTCAGGTAGAATTTACAAAGAAATGCAAAAGTGTGTGATTCCATATTAGGAATTTGTGATTACTCAACCACATTAACAGATTCAAAGACGAACATTATGCTCATCTATATGTACACCAAAATATGGCTGATAAAATTCAACACCCTTCCCAGATTTTTTAAACCCTTATTACACCAAGAAAAGATGTAAAATCATATAGCCTATGGAGAAACTTGCAGAAAAGATCATGTTTAATAATGAAAGATTAGACAGTTAAGGTTAGGAACAAGACAACCACACTCACTATCACAACTATCATCTACCACTGTTCTATACATCATATCTAAAAAGACAGAAAAGGGAAAGAAAGAAGAGATATAAATGAAAACAATGACGTTTAAAATTTTTCTACTTGTAGATAAATTATTATCCCAAGAGAAATGGGAGAAATGATATTAAAAATAATAAGTTCAGATACAAAATCAATAGCTTTCTGATAAGCAATAGCAAATTGAATACCTCTCATATTTTCTTCTACTACTTTCATAGTTTTATTTTCTATTATTTGGTTCTTTTATCATCTGGTATAATCTTTAAGATATAAAGTAGAATTCTAACATTTTAGGAATATAATTAATCATAAATAGATAATAATAGACCTTGGAATAAGTCTAATGAAAAATGTGTGTGAACTAATTTTTTAAAAAAAGAACACACACAAATGATTTTATTCCCTAGGTGCATATTGAAATCACTACAAAACTAATTAAACCAAAGTCTCTCAAGAGGAGACCAAGTCATTAATATGCACAACCAGGATTAAAACTCTATTATAAAATGTAATGCTGTTGTTTTTAATAGTGCAAATATAGCCATTTGGGATGGGAAAATTAAAAATCATAGATTGTCAGTTCTCCCCAAATTATTCTATAAATTCAATGCAAATCTGAGTCAACATCCAACAAAATTTTTTATGGAGCCAGAAAGTTAATTTTCAAGTTCAACAGCAGACAGAGAGATTATGTAAAACAGTCAAATATTTTGAAAAATTAAAGAGAACTCCCATGGAGTATCAGAACATACTTCAAACCTGCATTAACGAAAAGAGTATGCCGTTAGAACAGGAACAGACAAATAAATCAACAAAAGTAAACAGTTTACAAATAGTCCCACCTATATATACCATTTCTGTAGAGCTTCAATTCATTGGGAAAAGAATATGGACCATATCACTAAACAAATGGTATTGAAATAATTATATGTTTATCGAGAGAAAATAAGCCATACTTCCCTCCCTTACAGCATACTCTAAGACAAATAGTGGATGGATTAAAGAAGTAAATATTTAAAAACATAAATATTAGGAGGAAATCCAGAAAGTTTATAATCTATGAATGAGATGGTCCTTACCAAGTCAAAACTAGAGACTACAAAAGCAAAAATTGAGAGACATATTCTCATGAAAATTTAAACCCTCCATTAAAAATTTGAAGGAAAAAAAAGACTCTTTAAGCAAAATCAAAATGCAAACAATGGCCTTGGAGAAATCTTACAGTGGTTAACCAGAGCAATATATAGAATATTTAAAGAACTTGTCCAAATGCATAAGAAAATGAATTAGGGAAAAAAAAAGATAGTAGGAAAAAATGTTTACCAGGAATTCTCAAATACACACACACACACACACATGCACACACACACAAACACAGAAGGGGGGAACAACTGAAAGTAAATGAATGAGCTGATAAAACCAGAAAGCGCTAATTAAAACAAGAACACTATTCTTCCACCAAAATGGTAAAAACTTGAACTGATAAAAAGCTGTGTTCATGAGAATGGGGGTGGTTGGCCCTTTCATGAGTTTTTGATAAGGTACAAATTAGCAAAGTGTTTCAGGCAATGTATTTTAAAAAACACAAACATAACTTTTGACCAACAATTCCTAAAGAAATACTCACACACAGATATGTGCCGTATATATAAAGGCACCTGACATATCATGTGCAATAAGCAAAAAGCTATAAACATTTAATAAGACAATGACTTAATACATTATGGCCATCAATTTAAAATACTGTGATCAATGTACACATAATAGACAAAGGTAAATCATAGAATACTGTACTATCTTTTTTATTAAATCTATATTTTTTATGTACGATCTCTCTCTGCGGGTCGAAATTCTGTAAGAAAGATTAGGAGTTTTACTTGTGTCCCTTTATTTGGTTCTCACAGGACATATACAACTGTTTTGACACATATTATATTGAACTGTATTTATTTGATTTCATATCTTTCTCCTCCTTTAAGCAATCACTTATAAAATAAAACTATAAAATAAAATAAAACTATGTTTTATTTTTCTCTCCACAGAAAGTGGAGAAAGTGCTCTATAGATACTTGTTAAATGGCTGCCTGACTCTCTTGCCATTGGCCCTGTCCTACTCAACCTTTTAAAGGTTGAAACAAATGATACATTGCCCAGTTTGAATCCCATTATTGCCATTTACTACTTGTATGAACTTGGGTCTGTTAAACTCAACAAGCCTTAGTTCTCTCATCAGAAGAAGATAATGCCTGTGTCATGGAGTCATTTGGAGGATTCAATAATAAAATACATGAAAAATTACTAGCACAGTGCCTGCTGCTGTCTATTACCCATGGCTTCAAAACAAACCCCTCCAAACTAAGTGGCTTATAACAACAATTATGTACTATGCATATGAATCTGGTTTTGATCAGGGCTCAGCAGGAATAGCTCATCTCTGCCACTGGTACAAACTAGGACTGAAGGATCATGTCCAAGGCAAGTTGTCCTGGCTGTTGAATCATGAGAATCTCTCCACAGGGCAGCTTGGGCTTCCTGTCAATGTGGTAGCTAAAGTCCAAGCATGGCCTCTCAAGTGATGGGAAGTAGAAGCTGTCAGTTCCTTAAGGCCAAGACCTAAAATTAAGGCACAGAGGGGGCTGGGAATGTAGCTCAGCGGCAGAGCGCTTGCCTCGCATGTGTGAGGCCCTGGGTTCGATCCTCAGCACCACGTGCAAAGCAAAACAGTAAAATAAAGACATTGTGTCCATCTACAACTAAACAAAAAATTTTAAAAAATAAAAAATTAAGGCACAGAGACACTTTACCCCATTCTCTTGGTCAAGCAGTTCCAAAGCCCAAATCCAATCTTCCTCTGGACCCAAATCATTGCATACATGCAAAATACACTCATCCCTCCCAACACCTCCAAAAGTTTCATCCCTCTAAATCATGTCCAAGTGAAAATGAAGTTCCCTGCTTGTGGCTCTTTGAGCACAACACACTGAATACCATGAACTAAGAAGACAAGTTATACACACACACACACACACACACACACACACACACACACACACACACCATAGTACAGCTAGCACAGGATGACCACAGTAGACACTCCTATTCCGAAGGGGGAAAACAGGAGGCACACAGACACACTGATTCAAAGGCATTTTGAATCCAGCTACGTGGATATTGCAAATTTCTTTCTAGGGCCCAATTCATGCTGGTGCTCTTGATTGCATCCTCTAGTGTATTAGTTCTTCCCCCAGAGTATCCTTCCTTTTCTATAAAAGTACTGAGTTGGAGATTTTATAGACTCTCTCATAGAGGTTAGGGCTCTGTCTCTCTCTTCTGACCCAATCTTATGGTGCTTCCAATCAATAAAGTGCTCACAGTAAATAAAAAGAGGCTACTGTGGTTATTCTTATTAACATGGATAAACATATAAAGATGCCTTACCAAACAAGTAATACTTACTGTATTAGTCTGCTTCCTATCACTGTGACAAAATACTTGACATAATCAATTAAATAAGAGAAAAGGCTTATTTTGGATGAAGGTTTCAGAAACTTTAGTCTGTGGTAGCTCAGCCCCATTGCTTTTGGGCCTGTGGTGAGGCAGAACATCATGGTAGGGAGCACATGAAGGAGGACGATGCTCACCTCATTGTGGCTAGAAAGTGAGATAGGAAGAGGCCAGGGTCTCAATATTCCCTCCAAGGACATGCCCCCATTGATCTAACTTCCTCCAACTACTGGTTCCTCCAGTTCTCCAGCCTGCAGATGGCCATTGTGGGACTGTCCATCTTCTGGTCATGTAAGCCAATCTAATAAATCCTCTTTTTATAATCATATATAGCTCCTGTTGGTTCTGTTCCTCTAGAGAACCCTGACCAATACATTAACAAGCTATAAGCTTGTTAACAGGTGAAAATTGGGGGTGTTTGGCTGATAGCAATCCCAAAATGAAACAAAAGCATAAAGAGACACACTATCATAAGTGCCCTGACAATATAGCTAATAATCAAGATGGTGAAGGGAATAAAACCCCATCACAGGAGAAAACAAGGGACTCCACCTGGAGAAGAAAAAGCCTGAGGGAAGCAATGGGACAGGTTGTCAACTTCACATAGTTGATAGGGTATCAGGTAAAAGAGGAGGGACTTAGCTGCAGAGGACTGAACAAGCATGGATATGTGGTAGTTCCAGGAGAGCTGACTTCCCTCAGAACCAAGCATTTCCTAATACCTAGAGCCACTGATCTCAACCTCAGTTACCCAGTGGCATCACCTGAAGTTTAAATAACAATGATGCCAGCACTCTCCCCGGAGCAACTCTGCTACAGTCACTGAGCATGGGCCCCAAATAGAGAGTTGTAAAATTCACCACATGATTACATTGTACCTCCATGACTGTGTATATTGGACTGACCTAGAGCAAATATCAATGAATGAGCTAACTCACAAAGAACTGACCTGCATAACACCAAAAGTGTTCAAACAAGAGTCTGAATGAAAACCCAGCCTCAGCAACTTAGCAAGGCCCTAAGCTTGTCTCTAAATAAAATACAAAAAAGGGCTGGGGATGTGGCTCCATGGTTAAGCACCCCTGGCTTCAATCCCTGGTACCAAAAAAAAGAGTCTGAGTGACTGTCAGTCAGTATTTTCATAGAAATGTCCTGCATCAAATGAATGAGCAGACGGGCTTTAAGACCAAATTCTGGGACTTCAGATTCAAGAGAAAAGAATGATTCCATTCCACTGGCCCACAGAAACGGTCTGGGAGATTCCTAAATGCTGAAATTCAGAGCTGAGCCCACATGTTCAGACGATGGGTATTTTTCTCTCCAGCCTCCTAGACAGGCAGCTGGATCCAGTCCTCAGAGAGAACTTTCTTGCCCATGTGAACTATGTGAGTCAGGAGTGGTTAAGAAAATTAGAATCTTAAGGTAGAGAGAAAGAAAAGAGCAATTAAACCATAATGTATATTTTAATTTCTATTTCCATGACCTCAATTCCACAAGGAATCTCTCCTAGCTCCCTAACCTCTCGCCATTGAATTCCCAACCCAACTCAAGCTCTTTGGCTCAAGCCAAAGGGGAATAATGTAATTCTCCTTTTTAGAACTGCACTCTGCTCCAGTGTGTGCCGCTAGCTAGCATTTCCTCCTGTTTGCTACTGCTGAGTCAAAGTCCACATGAGGTATTTAGTTCTTACAAATATAAATAAAAGCCTGGAGCATCAAACATCTGACTCTCTCCCACTCTCTGATCTCTCTCCAGTTCTATTTCTACACCTCCCTATTACAAAAGTGCCACAAATGTATTAAAACATCCCAGCTGTGTTTCCAGCAGCTCAGAACAAGAACTAAACCATGCTGATCTTACGCCTACAAAATCATCTTTCACAAACACAGCTCTTCCGCATTTCTTATAACTCACATCACAAGAGGAGACACCACTACAGCTCCATGCCATGAGCCAGTGGTGAGTATCTATCCTACACCAGGTGAATACATTCTTATTCCATGTGAAATTGTGTTTCATATTTTCCCATTTGCAGATATGGGTCTCCTTCACACCAGGAATTGATCAAGAGGGGTGATCAAAAAGAGAGATTTTCTTGACTAAAAATAGACTAAAGTGGGGGAAACTGTTAAAACTTATGGCTCCATCTCCTGAAGGCCAAGTGCACATCATGGAGCTCTCCCAGTTCATGTCAAGCAACTGCTTATTTCATCAATGCTTTATTTGTGAAATCAAATACTTAGCCTTACAAAACATCTATTCAAAACCAATGATTCAGAATTCTGGGACTTTCCTGCTCAACTGGGAGTCGTATTTATGATACAAATGCCTACTTAACAGAAGTCTGCCTTCCATGCGTCAAAGACCTTTATGATCTTAAAGAAATGAAGGGAGAGCTGCACTACCCACTACCCACTTTTTGTTCTTTCTTTGTTATGTAAATGACATTTGTGAGGTTTGATTGTACTTGAAATTAATCAGAGTATTTATAAAACAGTGAAACTACCTTGCATGATTCTAGAATGGTGGGTACACATCATTATACATTTGTCCAAATCCATAGAATGTTCAACACCAAGATTGAACTTGATGTAAACTGTGGACTCTGGGAGACAGTGAAGCATCAGTGTAGCCTCATCAATTGCAAGAAATGTAGCACTCTGGAACAGGAACATTGGTAATGGGAGGAGATATGTATGTGAAGAAGAAGGGGATATATAGAAAATCTCTCTACTTTCTGCTCAATTTTCCTGTGTACTAAAACTGCTTTAAAAAATAAATAATCAATCCTGTTGGAACTGGCCCTTCTAGTGCATTCACAGGCTCTTAAAGAATTTTGAAAGGATGCTTCCCATCAAAACACAAGAAAGCATGGGTGCAAGATAGAGGTAGGCTTTGGCTTCTTCCCAGCAAAGAAAATAATAACATGAAAAGAGAGCCTATAGAATGGGAGAAAGTCTCTACCACACACACCTCAGATAGAGCACTAACCTCCAAGATATATAAAGAACTCAAAAAACTTAACTCCAAAAAAAAAAAAACACCCAATCAATAAAAGGGCCAAGGAACTGAACAGGTACTTTATAGAAGAAGAAATACAACTGATCAACAAACATGAAAAAATTGTTCATCATCTCTAGCAATTGGAGAAATGCAAATCAAAATTACTCTAAGATTTCATCTCACTCCCGTCAGAATGGCACTCATCGAGAATACAAGCAACAATAAGTATTGGTAAGGATGTAGGGGACAGGCACACTCATACATTGCTAGTAGGACTGCAAATTGGTGCAACCACTCTCAAAAGCAGTATGGAGATTCCTCAGAAAATTTGGAAAAGAACCACCATTTGACCCAGTTATCCTACTCCTCAAAATATGCCCAAAGAACTTAAAATCAGCATACTACAGTGATGCAGCCACATCAGTGTTTAGCACAGCTCAATTCACAATAGCTAAACTATGGAACCAACCTAGGTGCACTTCAACAAATGAATGGTTAAAGAAAATGTGGTACATAGACACAGTGGAATATTACTCAACCTTAAAGAAGAAATTATGGCATTTGCAGGTAAATGAATGGAGCTGGAGGATATCATGCTAAGCAAAATAAGCCAATCCCAAAAAACCAAAGGCTGAATGTTTTCTCTGATAAGCAGATGCTAATCCATAATGGGGGAGAGAGGGAGGGAAGAATGAAGGAATTTTGGATTGTGCAGAGGGGAGTGAGGGGAGGGGAGCTAACTCACAAAGAACTGACCTGCATAACACCAAAAGTGTTCAAACAAGAGTCTGAATGAAAACCCAGCCTCAGCAACCTAACAAGGCCCTAAGCAACTCAGGAGACCTTGTCTCTAAATAAAATACAAAAAAGGGCTGGGGATGTGGCTCCATGGTTAAGCACCCCAGGGTTCAATCCCTGGTACCAAAAAAAGAGTCTGAGTGACTGTCAGAATATATATAGTGTAGTGTCTTTTTTATTAAATCTATATTTTTTATGTACAATCTATCTCTGTGGGGATGGGAAGGACAGTGGAATGAGGTGGGCATTACTACCCTATATACATGTATGATTACACAACCGATGTGACTCTGCACCATGTTCAGCCACAGGAAGAAGCTGTGCTCCATTTGTGTACAAGGTGTCAAAATGCATTCTGCTATCATATATATATATATATATATATATACCTAATTAAAACAAAGTTTTTTCATTAAAAAAAAAAACGATAGAAGTAGGCTTTGGAAGTTGGAGTTTTAGAAAGGTTATTACTCCCTTAAGCTATTCTCTATACCTAGACATCTCTTTCCCCTGGTTTCTATTAGGTCTGGTCAGGGTCCAGGATGTTCAATTAGGGGTACCAGTCAGTAGCTGCAGAATGGAGTGGCAAGCCAGATGCTGACGCCACCAGTAGACATGCCTACTATCAATCAGCGGGTTTTCCTGACCTATCCAGGAAGTACTCTCACCTTCTCTTCCTGCCCCCAAGCCCTCCCCTTCCTGACCGGGCTTTCTTGAAATTCTTTGTGCACTGAAGCTCCAGCGCCATTTCTCTCGGACACGCTCTGATGGACGGGAGGATTTGGCCCGAGAGCGTGTATTCCAATAAAGCCTTGCCAAGTGGCTTAATTCATCTCCTCCTGGTCGTCTAATCTTTACAGTTTCTGCATGGTTGATTCCTCTCTCTCCTGCAAAACTCCATTTAAATGTCACTTCCTCGATGAAGCCACCCTTCCCTCCTCACCTCATCTGAAATAGCTCCTTCTGCTTTTTTGTGCCACATCACCACACCCTCATATTTCCTGGTGTGTCTCCTTGTGCTCACTGTCTCATCCCCACCCCCACCCTCAGCTAGAAACATTTCCCAGTGCTCAGAAAAGCACCTTTATTCACTCTGTCAATATTTACTGAGTGCCAATAAACTGCTATAAAGTGAGGTATCTGCCTAAATTAGAGCACTGCCCAGTTGATTGGCAGAGAAGAATCCACAAACCACTATTTCATGGTACACCCAGTCATCTCCTCATTGCCTGTGACCAGGAAGGAGGTCAAGGGATAAAGGGATGCAGATTCTAAATACAGACATGGACTCATGGACTGCAACATCCAGAGAGAAGGAGATGGGAACAGGAAGGCAATTTGAAAGTGTGGGGAGCTGGCTCCATGCTACGCCCTTAAGATGGCGACTAGCTATTGTGAAAAGTGTGTAAACGGGAAGGGCACGGAGGAAGGAGGGACTATGTGATGGGTTTACTGTTCGTTCCGCGAACATGATCAGCTCGTGGACAGAATTCAGGGGGCTTGTATGCCTTGCCACATGGACAGCTGCTGGCTGTGTGTATTGTCTCTGATTGGCCGAACAGCCCTGTAAGTTGAAGCTTGTTCCGCAAATGAACAAGTGCCTGCTTTGATCAGTCTCGCTGGTGCGTCCAATTGTCCTGCGCGGAGGGCTAAGAACCGGAGGCCAGTCGGCTCCAACTCTTCCTGACTTCCACTGCTAGGTGAATGTGGGGGTGCCTCTTCAGCCCACTGGTTCGGAATGGACTGTAACCCCCACAAGAGAGCAAAAATATTTAAAATGGACATCTAGAGTCACAGGCCCAGATGTATTATTATTTTTCTATCTGAAGACAAAGCATACTTACTTTTAAGAGTTTCAAAGAAAGACTCATCTCTGGCTTAAATACTGATTGGCTCCTCCCAATGAACCTAGCAGGAATGCACCTGAAAATCCCAAACAGAGCCTTCCAACCCAGGAAGTTGGGTAGGGCATACTAGCAATCAATGAATCAAAAATAAATAGATGAGGGGCTGGGGTTGTGGCGCAGTGGTAGCGTGCTCACCTAGCACGCGTGAGGCACTGGGTTCGATCCTCAGCACCACGTAAAAATAAAATAAAGATATTCTGTCTGCCTACAACTAAAAAATAAATATTTTAAAAAAATAAAATAAAAAATAAAAAAAATAAATAGATGAAAAGCTCAGGATGTTGTTTCCTTTCCATCCAAAAGGGCAGCTTTGAACACTTCAACCATATCCAAGATAGCCAAAAAGAACTTGGAGAAAGCCAAATATGAGAATTCCTAATGAAAACGGATGGCTAGACATACCAGTATACATAAATAATCATAGTCCTATATATGAATCTGTATTATTAAATACAGTGAATATATAATAAAATGCATCTTATTATAAATTATATTTATAGACATATGATTTTATATTTAGATATATAAGCATACCCATGCACACACACACACACACACACACACACACAGAATGTAGTCAAAAGATTGCCCCATCCTAACCCCTCTCTACATTCACATCCTTGGCCAGCCTTGTCTTTACAAGAATGCATTTTCTTATCCTTTGATTTCGCCTCAATACTTGACTTGCTTTGGGCAATGACATGTGGGTGGAAGGAAAACGTGCCAGTTCTCAGCCTAGAACTTAAGTGGCCTTGCTTATTTACACTTGCCTCTTGCATCTCTGCTATCATGAGAACAACATGCCATGACTAGACCCACGGTTAACCTCCCAACTCCCATTGGAGGACGAGACATACCTGAATATGACCACCCTGGCCACCCGGCCACACCCACAGATGCATGAGCAACCACAACTCGATTTCAGCCACAGAGTTTTGAGATCCTATTATGCAGCACTGTTTGCTGAATGACAATTGATACACGGGGGATGTAATGCTCTCTGCATAAAGCCTGAAGGCACCCAGCATTCATTTGTCTTTTTGGTATATCTTACCACATACCATATCAGACTACCAGTCCTTTAACGGACATTTTTTGTTTTGAAATCACAGATGAGTTCAGAAAATAGCTAATAAGCACCATGTTACCAATACTCATAATCATTTATTACTATAAAATCGGTTATATTTATTTAATATCATTCTCAATGGGCAAAAACATAAGATTACCCATGAAGTTGAAATATGTTCTGAGGTCAGAAACCCTACTGCGGCCCACCAGTTATGAAGCAGCGCAGTTCATAGCTGCATTGCTCCCTCCACACCTTCCCAACTCCTTGCCATGTTGTCATGGCATTGATCTGCCAGAAGGAGGTTGTCAGGGGCTGGAAAAGGTACAAAGAGGGCACAGAACAAGGAAGAAATCATTCAGAAGCTAAGAAACTGCACTGTCACTTGGTTATGGACACCATGGCCTGAGATATTTATGAAGATGGCAAAAGAGATCAAACATCATCACCTTTTAGGACAATGGCCTTAAAATGCAATGAGGCAATTTCTAAGCTGTGAAGTCTCCTAAGCAATTAGTGGAAAATTTCTTTGGCAGTTTCATGATTTGTGTGCCAACTTACAAGAATACACACACAGCTACACCCAGGCCTTCCACATCTCACGGCTCTCAACTCTGTTAGTTAAGACTAACCAAGGCATACTCCCAGTCTCTTGCTGAGACGTGACTCACTTCTAATCTCCTCTTTCCTGATATCCTTCATCTGTACCACCTCCCCTTCCCACACTCAACTGCTTATCACCAACCTACAAAAAAAGTGTGCAGTGGCTACAGCCACTATGGAGAAGCCAGAAGACTGGCACATTCTTTGGGGATTTATCTGGTTTCATCGATGCCTAAGACCACACACACGGGGGAAAACATTAACAAGTGTAAGGAAAGGGTTTCTTTGATCCTAAATCTGGAAACAAAGTATATTGACACAAAGCAATGAAAGCCAGAAATGGTAAATGAGAAACCACAGCTTGACTCTCAAAATTAAACATCATTATGAAGTTTCTGTACATCCCCAATGACACCTAAAATTTCCATTTAAAAACAAACTAAAACTATGGCCAGAGATGAAGAGGCTCTTGGATCGTCATGCCCTCAGCCTGGGTAAGATCCCCCAAGCCTGGGGATCCTGCTCTGCTCCTGGCCACTCCCTTCACCCAGCAGCATTAACACCTGTGAGCTTCACCATACACAACTCAGCTCAGCCACTCACTACCTTGGCAGGCTCTGGGAGCTTCTCGCCAAGGTCTGGGTTCTTTCAGTCAACATGACCAATTCCACATCTTTTTATTAGTTACTAACCATTTCCCCTTGTAGTCAGCCCTGAAATCCCTGTTTGATCTGCATGATGTGTCACCCAATATGTGCTTCTGAACACAACCCCTCCTGTGGCAGACTGAGAACAGGCAAGCCTGGCAGACACTCACACAGGCAGGAAAGACACTTCCTGTAAACACTAGGAAAGGGGAGTTCTGCCAGGAAATTGATGGCCATCATAGGGAACTCATTTTGTTCATTCACTTTATTTATTGATAGCCTGTTGGTATATGTTCAGGATCAAAATAACAGTCACTGTCATAAACACCCTATGTCTTGTCCAATTAGAAAGAACATAACTTACTTAGTCCAAGAAAAGACCATGATTCTGAAACCAGAAAACTCCAATGAGCTGAATTAGATGCTTAACTGAGAAGACTTATGGATAGGTCTCCTTGAAGCTGCCATTAACCTTTTCCAAAGGTCCTAGGTCATGCTCCCAGCCTGACCACAGTCAGAATGGCTGTAGTGATGCTTGTTTTATATATAGGACACAGAACATGAGAAGATGTCCTCAGACACCCACTTTCTTCCTTAGTCCACCCTTTTTATAAACAGCCTTTCTGTAATTTCCAGTGGGCATAACCACAAGCCAGACATATTGCCAAAGCCATACTGGTTTGTTCCAAGGGTACAAGTCTATTACGTCCCTTCAGGCTGATAGCAGATGCTTCCAGAGAAATCTAAAGCTAAGCACCATACTGAATTTAACAAAAATGATTGAATATTTGCCATCTACCCCAAGGATCAAAAAATGAAAACAGCCATTTCTTGCCTTGATTTGGCTGATTAGCATCCAATCTTATATAAACTGAAATTGGTCATGTGATTAAAAATGTTAAATAACACATATCTTCATTGATTATTCAGACCACTTCCATTTAAGAAAACATGAATCTTCATTGTACCTCTTATGATACAGAGAAGCTAAAAACACTCCCGCCTTCCTCCTAGCAGCGCTTGCACATGCCAATGAGTAATGCCTGGCCCAGTGCAATAAAAACAATACTCTGCTTCTGCTGAAATTGCGTCTGGGGCAAAGATCAAAGGGGCCTTTCCCCAGCAGATTACTGGCCTACCGTCCCCTGGCCTGTCAGTGTGGTCTCAGTGGCTCTCATTTGTCCCATGCTGCTCAAGAATAAGCAACCGCCCACATCTTCCAAGCTCTGTGATCGGGCTTGTAATGACAGTAATTGCCAGTCTGCCAAATCACCTCCGACCAAGGAGGAAAATGCCCTCCAGGCACACTTCTCAGACCCACATGAAGACAGAGGAATGAATTCATAGGAAAGTATCCAGTCCTGCTTATACAATGCCACTAAGACCAACTGGCTCAACCCCACCCCCTTTTCTTTTTATTAATGGCGCTCCATTGCTGGGCCACAAAGTGCAGCAAAGCATTTATATGTCTCTTCCTCAAACCTCCATGTCCTTTGCTTAACTACCAGAAATCCACCAAGATGCGTAGGTCCATCCATCCCTGTAGCACTTCCTATCACTCCAGGGTATCTGTAAAACTGGGGTTGCCTTTGGGCTTATACATGCCCAGAGCTGAGGCCATCTGGGTCTTACCTGAAACAGGAGATCTATGAGGTCTAAGCTGAGTTTCATCCCATTTCTTCACTACCTTCTCTGTTTATATGTAATCCTTTTTGGCTATTGCAGGAAACAGGATTGGCATGGTGAAGTGATTAGAATGTATGAAAGTCTGGATCTTGTTTTACCAATAAAGCCAGTTAGGTAATTAAAATAAATATTAGCATCAACATTCTAAATAATATACCCATTAGTATCCACACAGCTTTGGAAGTATAAGTAAATGTAAGATTCTAATTCCAAAGATGGGTTTCATTTACTCAAGTAACATACATTTACTCTAGATTTATAGGATGTGTTTTAGAAGCACTTGGGTGCTGAGTACAGTCTTGTGTTGGTCAGTTCCACACTCTCCCTTGGTTTTCTTCCTCTGAGCCAGGTGTGGAAAGCCTGTTCCAGACCCTCTTGCTAATCAGCCTCTTGTGAGGTTCACCCATGGGAGGAACCTGTAGCAAATTGGATGGTGGAAGGAAGAGAGGCGCTACTTTTCCACCTTCCCATAATGCCCTCTGGAGACAGTGTGGCAGCAGCAAAGGCTGGCAGGTGTGGCTCCTAGGTTTCTGCTCATTCACTCTGTTCTATAAGCAACAACCTTATCAGTTCAACAGGCATCCACTGAGGGTCCCACCATGTTCCCTTTGGCTTCCTCAAGCACAGACGATAATGGCTTCTTGCAGTTACTAATCTTTAAGCAAAACTGCCTCCCTCACAAATCATATACTACTAATTCCTCTATATTAAATTTCTTCTTTGAAATACATACAGTGGAATAATGCACTGACTGGACACTGATACTTGTCACACAAGTAATTTATCCCCATAAACTGTGTTTGTAATGAGACAAATTTTAATCAGATAACTTAAAATTGATGCTTGTCAGCTTATCATTTTACTCAGTCTCCAAATTCATAGCAGAATTAGAAATGAAAATTTAATGATATAAATTCTCTTTCCAAGACTCTAAAATAGACATAGGAGTAGTCCATTTCCTTTATCCAAATATCTTAGGTTTCAGTCTTGTGTTTGTTGATTTGGGGATGCTCTGGTGTTGCTCTGGTGCAAGATGTCAGGCATTGTCATTGAGTTTGCGTGGATGTTCCCTGACCTAACGTGGCAGGTATTGGATACCAACACTTTGATCCATGCACACACACAGGATATGGACAGAAGAGCTTCCCAAACCAACTGGAAGGAGTCCCAGTGGGAATAGCCTACGACATATTAATCAAAGTCAAATGGCAGAGCAAATTGAACTGGCTCATTAATTATGAAAATTCTCTCACAAAGTGACATCTTGTTAACTATGTGGAAGCTTAGCACATTTTCACATGGCCCTTTCTGTCTACGTGGATATTAAAATGTCACAATTAGTAAGGAATTGAGGTTTTACCTCATTTAGAAAGAAAAAAATTATTCTATGTCTAACCCATATCTAAATATACTTTATGTGGATAGAGGTAGCCTTGTTTGTTGGTAGAAGGAAGTTTACCATGCCTGGATTTGTTTTACAACAACATATAGATGGAATTAGGAAAATAAAGGTAGATTATTTTTAAACCTTTGAATACATGTCAAAAGCTTGCACACCCTAAACTAACTGGACAAGTCTAGCTGCCTTACTTCTCTACATATGTTGGCTAAAATAGTGACAAAAATGCATGCCTCTCTCCACCAGCACTGAAAAGAAAGGAAAAAAAAAAAAACAAAAAAAAACAGTTCCTTCAATGTGGGAACAAGATCTTTAAGAAGCTCATAAAATGTTCCTTTTCTATATTCAGGCCTTTTATATAAACTGAAATGGTTATTTTATACTTTTTGATTTAAAGAGCTCCTAAACATCTCACTTACCCAATCTGTGGCAATGCTTGATCCCTGGAAACCCTTTCTGGATCAATCAGGTCACTGACTTGACAATCATACAAAAGGCCAAAGAAATAGTAACTTAAATTGATGAAAGTTTATTTCTTTCATATGTGGTCTGTAAATATCCAAATGTTGTCATACACTCCATAATATGAGTCCAGGCTCTTTTTGTTATGCTCTGCCATTTGAGACACATGGATTTTATTTTGCCAGTCTTTAACATGTACACAGAGACCAAATAACAGCTCTGCACATAACCCTCAAGATCCCATCCCAATGACAAGAACTTAGTCACCCAGGTTTCCTCCCTACCAGACAAGTTGGGAAACAATCTTCGCCCTGGGTTACATGTGCTGTTACTAAAGGAAGAATCAGGGTAACCAGCCACCTCTGCCACACTTTCCTCTTTGTGAACATGCAGTATAACCCTAAGTGCTGATACAGAAGAGTCACAAAATAAGTGAGCAACTACACCAATGAATGGATGAAATCTTTAAGAGAATGCTAATCTAAAATAGACATTAGGACAGATGCCTAGGATGCTCATGGTTGGTTCTTTTCATCAGTCTCTACTAAGTGAAATTTGCTCTTAGATAATGAAGTCAATTTAAAGAAACACATTTGTATTTTAGAACCAGGAATAACAAAGTAAATATCCTATTGGTGACTCCATCATATTCTTCCCCAGCATTTCTTAAGCCCAAATGGCCATGAAATCCTTTTGCCAGGGAATATCCACTAACAATTCATGGGACATTCATAAAAAACATTCTCCTGCCTAAAATTTTAGCAAAAACAAAAATGGAATTCAGCCATTCATCCACTCAGATTAGTATCTTAAAGAAGTAATTCTGCATATTTGTAAAACACATTTTCAGAAGACTTTTCAGAGCATGTTAATAACAGTTTCACTGTATCTTCCTATGGCTGTGAATAATTCATAGGTTGACTTGCCATCTTACATGGCTGTCATTTCCCCAGTGACTTCCAGCAATCACAGAAGACTAGAAATGGCAAACACCTTGAAATGCCAACAAAGCCATTCATCTGCCTTTAGATCCTGATGTCACTGCACTACTGAGGGAAAATAACATCAGAACGAAACCTCATGACATGATCTCATTCTGGATCTGGATAATATCACTTCCACTTTAAATAAACACTAAAAAGGGATGATTATCCAGACAGACAATCTTAGATGTGCTATACTGGTGGATGATGGGGTTGTAACCAGGCTTCCCAGGAAATCTGGTATTTGTTCAGAAAACAAGTCTGGATTTTGAAAGGGCCCTGCCTAACATATTCATTCTATGCCCAGAAGTTTCTGAGCATAGTTTTCCCTCATAAAGAGAGGATGACTGTTAGAAACTATGGTCCATGCTATATTCATGCTGTAGCTCTTGCTTAAAGAGGAAGTAAGGCCAGTTCCCCTTTTCAAAATTTCTCAACAGCAGGTGGCTGCCAACCACTCAAAAAACAGGCATATGACATAGCATTCTTGAAACACTACTGTTTTGTAATGATTCTCCTTTTATCCATGAGAAGAGTATGAGAGTGAGGGCAGAGAGGGTACCATTTTTAGTTTTTAACAGTGCCTTGTAACTACAGAATTCAATAGATTATGCAGAGACCCAGTCATTTACCCCATTTCAAACAAATGTCAGAAAACATTAATGAAGAACTCAGTGTTGGAGACCCTCAGTAAGAAGCTTGATTTGGGGTAGGACTGTTGTGGAGAAAGTCAATCAGGAAGAGTGTGGGGCTGGGGTTTGTAGCCCAGTGGTAGAGCACTTGCCTCACATGTGTAAGGCACTGGGTTCAATTCTCAGCACCACATACAAATAAATGAATAAAACAAATGTCTTATCAACAACTAAAAAAATATTCAAAAAAAAAAAAAGAATAGTGTGGAGAGGCTGAGGTTGTGGCTCATTGGTAGAGTCATTGCCTAACACACATGAGGCACTGGGTTCAATCCCTAGCATCACATTAAAAAACCAAATAAACAAAATAAAAACATTGTGTCCATCTACAACTAAAAATATTTTTTTAAAAAATAGTGTGGAATAATCTATTTTCTACACTTTTCTACACTTTTCCACCACAGTTTTCATTATTCCATTAATAAGTTCTGGATCTCCAGAAGTTAAAAAAAGGCTATGAGAAATAAATGTGCTAATTTTTAAAAGAAAAGAAAAAGAGCAAGGGCAGGGTTGATGGCAGTAAATAATGAAAGGTATGTGTTATTCAACACAGCCACTAAAAAGATGGGAATCTTCCCAATTGTGACTCACTGCACTAGAAACGGGAAGGGAAGCAAAGAACAAACATCTAGCAAGACAATAAGCTCAATAAGTCAAAGTGATGCTGCTCCTAGGAGGAGGAAATGGCCCTCTTCCCAGTGGGCCTGAACCAGCTCACTCCATCCAGCCACCTGGGGAGAAAGTCACAGAATCAATCTCTCTCTCTCTCTCTCTCTCTCTCTCTCTCTCTCTCTCTCTCACACACACACACACACACACACACACACACACACACAGGTCACAAACACACTGAGCGTTATGTCAGCTTCTAAAGAATCAAGACATAGTAGATATCATTCAAAAAGGCAAGGAATCAGGCAGGAAGTCAACAGATAGCTTAGGTCAAAATCTTGTTGGGGAAGAGTTGGTCAGTTGTCTGCATTCAGAAGTCCTGAGAGAAAGAAGAAATGAGCTTAAATATCTTCAGTAGATACTTCAGGTAAGGAGACCAGAACTGACCTAGAAGCAAATAGAAGGAGTCCCCACAGAAATCATAACGCAAAAACTAGACCACTTAGATACACTGCATGTGCTCAAATTTGCAGGCTCTGGATATTTGCAACTTGAAAAAAAAATGGGTTGAAGGGTTGAAAACATGTTTCTAAAAAGTAGGGCTGGGAGTGGAAGTAAGGGATGACCTTGGTTTCTATGACTCTATGTTCCCACTTAACTAGGAAAAAAATTTGTATAAATGCTACTCTCAAAACCCATAAGCAGACACCTAGCTGAGAATAATCAATGTGACTTGTCAGCAGAACAATGCCCCAGAATTTATCTAATTTCCTTGTAAAGGAAGCTGTAAGCTCTGCTTTACAGAAAAATGAAAGAGATGTCATTTGTTTTCATTTTTGAAAGATTTATTTAATCTAATGAAGATATTGGTGGGGTACGATCAACTACCCTAGGAAGGCAAAAGAATTTTAGCTTTGGGATGCAGCCAAATCTAGATATTTTCTCCTGACTCAAGCCCAGCTCAGCCTCACCCAGCCAGCTGCCTGGGACACTCCACCAGGAGGTCCTGAAGCCCTTTCTCCTTGCACAGCCATGCTGAACCCAGTACCTTCCCTCCTTCCCTCTCTTTTCATCTGTTTTCCTCTCCACCTTCTCTGTCACTCTCTTTTGCATTTCAGTTAATCGATCCAGTTTCCAGTGCCAGACGTATTTTTGCTAAAGACAACTCTGTCACTTCATTCACCTACAGGAGAAAACCCAAACTCTTCTGCAGGACATAGAAAGCCCTTCATATCCAGGACCCCTTCTACCTTTCAAATCTGTCTCTCCTCCCCACTCAATGAATCCTCCAAGGCCCACCCCCAATCTCCTTCCCTTCATCTTGGGGGCCTTGCTCTTCTTTGCCAGAGAGGGACTGCTACCTACGTAAGGCTCTGCTGAAACATCGCCTCTTCCATGAAGACCCCGCATGGGTGCAGACTTACCCAAGCTCACGTGGTCTTTAAGTAGTCATTCAAACCAACTTTGATTCTAACACCTATGTCCTTTCTAATACCCCACACTGCTTCTGTTCATATAGCTCTTTTGTGGACTGCAGTGTGCCCCCTCGAACTTATATGTTGAATCCCTGACTCCCAATATGACCATCCATCATACAGAGCTTTAAGGAGATAAGTAAGATCAAATGAGTCCATAGGAGTAGTGTCCTTATAAGTAGAGAGAAAAAAGGCAGTGTGAGGACGCAGGCCTTGACAGCAGGTCAAGCCCATCAGTGTGGCTTTTATTCTCTTACTGTCATGGCTTTATACAAGAATACTTACCCTGCAGACTGTCAATGGTTCTGTTTTTAAGACTCTCTTCCCCAGTGAGCTGCTGGAGGGCAAGAACATGCCTCTTCACTATTAGCATGTGAGCACTAAGCCCTCAGCCACCTTGCCTGAGTGCTTCCTGCTCAGTGTTTCTCCAAAGCACTGGCATACACTCGCCTGCTCTTACCTCTCTCCCTACACTAGAGTACGAACTCCTTGGAAGGAGGTGTGTTTGTCTATCTTGTTTTCCCCAGAGTGCCAATGCCCAGAATAATTCCTAACATGTGGTAGGCATTTAATAATATTTGAGTTTTTTTAATACATATTTGAATGAATGTGGATCTGAAATTATCAGACAGTGTCTAGTACATTTAACATACAAGCTGCTGAATGAAAGCTGCAGTCTCACTTCCTCCTTAGAACATTTCTCAGCATTCTTCCACTTTTTCCTCCACCTCCTCTGAACTCCTATAGGAGCTACTAGGAGGCTCCATGCCACTGGACATTTCAAGCCATTGATGTACTTCTGTCTAATACCTCTAAGGAGATTATAAAAATTCTAAAGACAGATACATATCTTTTAAGAAAGATAATATGAAGCATAAACAATGCCAGGTGAATTCCATACTTATTGTATCATTTAATTTTCTCCCACATATACTACAAAATTATTTCATTATTCTAATATGCCAAATGAGCTAGCTGAGGTGCAGAGCTACACAAGCTCACATAGCCTTTCAATAGCCATTCAAACCACTTTGACAGCTGGGAGTGTGGTTCAGTGGTAAGCGCACTTACCTAGCAGGTATGAGGCCCTGAGTTCTGCCCTCAGTAACACACACATGCACAGACACACACACACAATCTTTGATTCTAACTCTTCTGTTCTTTCCACTACCCCACACTGCCTGTTAAGAAAGTACAATTATGGGGCTGGGATTGTAGCTCAGCGGTAGAGTGCTTGCCTCGCATGCGTGAGGCCCTGGGTTCGATCCTCAGCACCACATACAAAGCAATAAAATAAAGACATTGTGTCCATCTACAACTAAAAAAATATTTAAAAAAAAAAAAAAAAGAAAGTACAATTATGGACTGAATGTGTCCCCTCATATGTTGAAGTCCTGATCCCCAATATGACCGTTACAGGGCCTCTAAGGAAATAATTAAGGTCAAATGAGATCATAATTGTGGGGCCCTAATCCAATAAGTATGGTGTCCCTATAGGTAGAGGAAGCAACAGCAGGGATGTATGTTCAGAATTGATTTAGCTGAAGTTGAAATGGTAATATTTCTTTCATGGGGTTCTACAATAGGGCTCATCAAACCTTTTAGGTTTTGGGGATGAGACAGTCAATGCCATTATTCAACTTTGCTACAGTATCTTGGAAGTAGCCATAGACGTGTGTCCCAAGCCTTAAGAAAAGACTAGCTGCGGAGGAAGAAAGAAGAGATTAATAGATTCTATATGCCTCAGAATTAACCCAGTTGCATAGCCAGGACAATGGCAGGAGGAGCCCTGTCTATAAAGTCCTCTATTTTCAAATGTAAACATTGTTCACAAAAAAGGAACAGTTCTTAGCACTCTGGGAACACAGCAACTGTGATATACATTTTCTGTGTTATTTTAAAATATTCAGTACAACTATAGAAGATAAGAAAAAAATAAGAAGGATGAAACTCAAAGGATATATTACTTATTGTGATGGTGAGTTTTATGTGTCAACTTGACCTGGCCTTGGGGTGCCCAGACATTTAGTTAAATTTTGGGGCTGAGTAAAGCAGATTTTCCACCCTAATGTAGGGGGGACCTTGTCCAATCATTCAAAGGCCCAGAAAGAACAAAAAGGCTGACAACACATCCAAGTAAGAATTTCTCCTGCCTGACGGCCTTTAAACTGGAAGTAAGCTTTTCTTCTGCCTTCAGACTTAAACTGAAACATGGGCTTTTCCTGGGACTCAAGCCTGATGGCCTTCAAACTGTGATTAAACCATCAGGTTTCCTGGAACTAAACTATCAGCTCTCCTGGGTCTCCAGTGAGCCAGCTCATCCTGCAGATTTTGAGACTTGTCAGCCTCTACAATTGCATGCACCAATCCCAATAGACAGATGGCAGATTAATAGATATAGATAGATTCTATCGGCTCTGCTTCTCTAGAACCCTGGCTAACACATACAGAGATAGTAAGGAAGTAGTATCTTGTGCCACACAGGTGAGATTCTCTGATGTGTTAACTAAACCAGCACATTAGCCATAGGCAATGAGTAGCCATGTATAATCCAGAAGTTGTGTAATGCAGAGGCTAGTAACTTATAGAACTGTATTAAAAATTGTTAGAATAAATTGAACTTATGACTTTAAGAGGAAAGAAACAAGAATATAACTTAGAGATAGAATGTAGAAAGATAAAGTCATGAGATACAGACCAGATGACTTCCAGGTTGTCAGTTTCACCCTTAGTTGGCTGCTCAAGGCCGACATGTTATGGTTCCATTCTGGCCCCATATGGGCACTGTCCAAACACACACTCATGAAACCCTGTATCAGAGGCTATATCAGTTTCCTATTGTTTTATAACAAATTACCACAACCATGGTGACATAAAGGGACACAAATTTATTTTCCTTCTGTTTGGGAAGTCAGAAGTCTAATGCAGCTCTCACTGAGCTAAAATCAAGCTTTTGGCATAGCTACATTAACTCTTGAGGGCTTGAGGGGAGGATCTGTTCCCTTGGTTTATTACTTTGCTAGGGCTTCATTTTAAAAAAAAAATCCACGGACTGAACAAATAAACAACAAAAAGCCCACTCACAGGTGAGGGATGCACAGGGGACAGACATACAAACCAGTGTTACAAAAAATCAGCCTTTTCTCACAGTTCTGAAAACCAGAAGTCCAAGATCATGATGTCAGCAAGTTGGCATCTTCTAAGGGTTGTGAGGGAGGGACTGGTGCAAAGTCCCACTCCTTAGTTTATAAATGGCCATCTTCTCCCTGTGTCTTCATATCATCTTGCCTCTATGCCTGAGTCCAAATTTCTTCTTCTTTTTATGAAACAAATCAACCACACTGGATTAGGGCACACCCATATGACTTCATTTAACTTAATTACTTCTGCAAATACCTATCTCCAAACAGTCATGTTTTGAGGTACTGCAGTTTAGGACTTCAACATACAAATTCAAAGGGAAAAAAAAGGGAGGTCAGGAGCACAACTCAACCCATATCATGTTTTTTCAGCTTCTGCAGGCCACCTACATTCTTTGACTCATGGCCCTTCAAAGCCAGCACGTAACACCTTGAATAACATAGCTCTCAGACCACTTCCATCATCATGCCTCTGACTATGACTCTCCTACCAACCTCTTTCTTTAAGGACACTTGTGCTTACTTTGTATCATTTCCCTACCTCAAGATCCTCATCATATCTATAAGTTCCTTTTGCCATGTAACGTGATACAGCCCAATTCTAAGAATTAAGATATAGACATCTTTGGGGAGACACTGTTCTGCCTAACATGGGCACTCGGCACCTTAGTGAGCAACAGCACTTGACCATATATGTTCCCAGGTCCCTCCCAAAGAAGATGTGTGCACTGGCTCCAGGCATCTTTCATCTCCTGAGCCCCTTGTTAAACCTCAACTTCAATCCTTATAACCACATTATCAGCAGGGAAAGCCAATGCAGCAGTTCAGGACATGTGAACATTACACAGGCCCTGATTCTAGAATCCTGGAAGTATGGTCCTTCCACCTGGAGGGACCCAATCCTAAGTGTGTCACTATCCCATCAATTTTTCATTGCTTCTTGAAGCATGTGTTCAATCAATCCAGCTGAATTCAACTGACTCAGTTCAGGTGATCTGAGCATCTTGGTCTCAGAGCCTTGCTGTTCCATGGCAGCAGGGAGCCTGCCTGCTGGGGTACTGGAAGCTTCCCCTGTACCAAGGTAATTTCCCACATTATCAGCTTCATACAGAAGCAGATTTTAAGTCAAAAGGAAATGTGAGATTTCATGGAGGAGTGTGTGGTTCTGGACTTGGGGCTTGTGCTCAGAAAGGATGCGCTTGGGTTAAACCCAGCAACAAGCAGCCCAGAGCCTCTAGAAGACCTGAATGCTGAGGCCTGGAGGACTGCAGCAGCCAGTGGTCAGGGAAGGACCCTGAAGGCCTCCTTCTCCCCCAGCAGGCTGCTCCCAGCAACACTTTCTGCATAACACCAGAGGAGAGGAGCCCTGAGCAACTTGCTCTGAAGCAGACACAGCAATGAACTTGGAATAATGTTGGAAATCTTGACAGTCTGGATGTGAACCAGAGAGCCAGGAAAAGAGCATGGCATGGAGCCCTTGTTTCCTTTTTTGTATTGTTTTCTGAGCTATGACTTTCATAATTTCAGAAATCCAAAGCAGAAAGAGAACATTAAAAGATTTGTGCATACATAGGTTTAAAACAACTGCCCTTTTCCCAAAACACTGAAAGTAGAACCATCCCAGATTTCAAGCAAGAAGGAAATACATGTTTCATTTTTAAAAAAGAACTCCACTTAAAAAAATTAGAAGAGGTTCCCTTGTATATCAAAAGCTGACTTTTAGAAATGAGTTAATTTTTATTTCAAAAAGACTTTAAAACTCAAATTAATATCCTTTTAATTCAATGTCAACCTTTTAAAAATTAAAAAAGAGCTTCTCTCAATAGTAATTATCACTGAAATGCTTTCAAATTCCAGCATTTCAGATCTCCTATTAGAAAGGAATAGAATGTGCCCTTCCTGGTGAGGCTAACTGGGTCATTACAAGGATCATGTCCCCAAGACTTCTCTCAATATTCCAAATTCTAAATCAGGATAAAATTCACATGAGTTTTACCTAAGTTGAGCCCACCAGTGATTGGAGTACAGTGTCACAATGAGCAATGGACCCTCTTGTGACACACAGAAGCCCTCTCACAGGTGAGGGATTCACAGGGGACACACATACACCCCAGTGTTACAAAAAAGCAGCCTTTTCAGAATGAATCTGTCAGGGAGTAAGTGATACTGATGCAAAGCAAGGAGAAAATAACTGATTTGCATAACAGAACAATCTGTGTTTCCTACTTCAGACATTGTCTTATGTGAAAAAACACTACGTAAGAAATATTATCTTTCTAGGATTCAGATACTGCTATGGTTAGACGAGCACCTCCCAGAGGTCCGTGTATAAAGGCCTGGTCCCCAGGGTGAACTATTAGGACATAGGACCTTATAGGAGGTTGTTAGGTCATTGGGAGTGCACCTTTAATAGACTGGTCAGTTGTCTCTGTCTCTACCTCTGGGCCCATGATGTGAGAGGCATGCTTCACCAATGCTCCAGCCACGATAGGCCCCCCTCACCAGAGACCAATCCAGTGGGCCATCTGATCCTGAACTGGAACCTCCAGAACCATGACCCAAACGAACCTTTTCTCATAAATTTTATTACAGTGACACAAAGCTAACTAAGACAGATACTATCCTAATTTCAGAGTCATCTCATCCTACCCTGACTTTGGTTATTAACCAAAAGGATACAGCACTACTTTTAAGAAAATCTGTATTTTACTTCTACATCAAGAATACATTTGTTCTAGCTAGGTGTGGAGGTGTGGTGTTGCACATGTGTAATCCCAGGTATTCAGCTGAGGCAGGAGAATCTCAAGTTCAAGGCCAGCCTCAACAACTTAGCCAGACCCTGTCTTAAAATAAAAAACAAAAAGGGTTGGGTGTGTAGCTCAGGTGGTAGAGGGTCTCCAGGTTCAATTTCCAATACTGCAAAATAAATTAGTAAATTTATATATAAATAAGTATATATTTATATATGTTTGTATATGTGTGTGTATGTTATACATATGTGTATATATATAAAACAAATATAAAGATATATATTTATTCTCCCTTTAATTCTAATTACAGAAATTTCTTCTAAGGAATTAATCATAGGTATGGGGAAAATGCACATAAAAGTATTTATTTCTGCATTATTTCTGAGAGCAAAAAGTTTGAAATAATGCCTAAATGTCCATCAGTATAAAAATGATTAAATAAAGTGAAGTGCTGGCAAAAGAATAGTAAGTTGCTGTTTAAAAAAACAGGTATTGAAGAGTATTTAATGATCTGGGAATATGTTCATGAAACATTATGAAAAGGAAGATATAAAATTATACATATAATATGATTTTAATTTTGCCTCTAAAATGATAAGAATTATATTATTTTATGATACTTTTCTATATTTTCCAAATTTTCCATAATGGAAATACATCACTTGCATAATCAAGGGAAAAATATTATTATTCAAAGAAATAGACTGGTCCCAAAGAAAACGCCTCCTATTCAGCACTCTATTTTCACACAATAGCCTGACACATGAATATGAGAATAAATTGCAATAAAAGCTACAGTGATCTAAAACTTTCTCTACCCACAACCCAACAATCCTGAAGTTTAGGACTGTGTACACACCCAGGATGAAGACTATTACAGACACCACAGAAAACCAGGCCAGCAGCGACTTTTCAGTTAAACAAATGGTACAAGATGTGACCACCAAACAGCATTAGCAGAGTGGGTCCTGCCTGTTCAACAATAACAACAGATAAACAGTTCAACAAATGAACCATCAACCCAAACAATTCTTGCAGAGTTCCAGCACTCTGTATGATAACTATTCATGCAAACTACTAAAATCTGTATCTGACTAATTTAAAATTTTGTTGATGATAAAATTTCCCAGCATTTCCATATAGGGAAGAACACAACTCTAGTTCTCACTGAAGGAGACTAGACCCTGTTCAGTCTCAAGGATGCAAAGGATCCAAGCACACAGTTTACCAATCCCAAAAAAACCTGAAGAACTCAGCAGAGAAGGTCTGGACACTTTATTGCTCACCGGCTACTTGACAGTGGTGGGCCACCCTGCACCCACAAATAGCAGGGATATATAGCATAGGTTTCCTGTCCACTGCTCAAGTGGAGTTCTTCAAATGTTTTATAAGTATCTTCTTTTACTTTACAACCACAATCGCTTTTGGTTTGATCCTCACCTGAAGTTAGAGACAAGGGAAACAGCCAGCTTCCTCTCTCCATTCCTTCATTATTACATTCTTCACAGCCCTTCTTGTCCCACTGCAAGCTTCCCTGGGCACTGACTGGTGTTTAATCTAATAGTCCCTGTTGTGGTTTGGATCTGAAATGTCCCCCCAAAAGCTCATGTGGTGAAACTCATGTGTCCCCAGTGCAGCACAGTTCCAAGATGTAGCCTAGCTGGAGGAAGCAGGTCACCAGGGGTCCCTGTGTCCCTTCCTTTGTCTCTGCTTCCTGGCTACCATGAGGTGAGCAGCTCTGCTTTGCCCTGCACTCCCAACCATGATGCTCTACACCATCTATAGCTATGGGGCCAAGTGACCACGGATTGAAACCTCTAAAAACATGAACCCAAATAAATCTTTTCTCCTTAAAAGTTGATCATCTCAGGTATTTTGTCACGGTGACAGAAAGCTGACCAACACAGCCACTCTGATTCTTTCTCCACTTAACATCACCAGCTTTGCCCCGTGCCTCTATGCAGACCAGTAGTCTAAAGGACTTGAAACTGACACCCAGAGCAAAGGGAAAATGGAACTGTCCAAGCAGCAATTCATGCCCTGAACAGTTTCATCTGCATGAAGGAATGAATGTGCATATTAACAGAGGTTTAGCATAGCTATGGAGAGACACCTAGTGACCAGCTAGGCAAAACACAGGGCAGCAGACAAACTACAGGGAGGGAAAGCAAGTTTATTTGATAAATAATTACCAAACATCTAATGTGTCCCAGACACTGCGCTGAGTTTGGGAGTTACAAAGAATGAGATAAAATCCTTCCACAAGAGAAAGAGTTTCTCATAATTTAAATCTGATGGAAATATATCTCATTTGAAAATGTCTTTCTTCTGTTGTCCCTATTGAAAAGCAAAACAAAATTTCACATTTACAACAGAATATTCCTCAGAGGAAAATCAAATCATTTGTTTTCCTATTTAAGAAAATAACTTTTTAAAAGCTCTGGGGAAATTAAAGAATATTCTATGTCAATAATTCCAAATTTCTTTGATTTTTGCAACAACTCTCCCATATTCTCTTTCCCAGACCAAGGAGCTGAGTAGTATAGATATAGTGCTTTTGAAATGAACTAAAACAAACTTTGTTCTAAAAGTTTTCAAAATTGGCATCAAACCTCCTTAAGTCAATCAGTTCAAGCATCAGGCTCACAAGCCAACCAAAAACTAAACATAAAACTGCAAGATTCTGAATGCAGGACTCCAAAACTCTATCAAAATTTGTACACAAAAACTTCTCTGCTAACAATGGAAAGGAATGTGTGTGTGCGTGTGTGTGTGTGCGTGTGCATGTGCATGTGTGTTTAGTCCTTAAGTCGTCACTCAGAAGTATCAATATGTGAAATTTTTGGACTGTATTTTACTTTGAATTCTATCATAATGTATTGCATATGTAAAATGGCAAAATACAAATCACACTCTCACACATTTTCTTTTATAAGGGGAGCTTGCTATACACAATCTCCTATAGATGTTTGTGAGAAACCATAGGAGAGGAGGGCCAGGTACCTTCCTTCCAAGGAGGGTCAGTGACAATCCATATACCTGACAATGTATGACCCATACAAGAAAAAGCAACTCAACTCAGCATTTACTTTATTTAGGGGTTTTGGAGAGTAAGAAATAGAGGACACTGCCATCATCTTAAAAAGTAAAGGCTAAGAAACAAGTATTCAGTAAAGGTAATACACAAAAATTCTTACCATATACATTTCAAAGAAGTGATGATGGGGATGGGGAGAATCCGAGGAAAAACAGAATATGAGATTTAATGTGGACCTTACCCTCAATCACAAGTCCTGGAGGCAGGACAGCTTTCTTTGGGAAAATCTCAGTCCTTTTAATTAAAAGCATAAATAAATATTTCCAGAATTGTTGAATTAAAAAATGTTTCACTGTTGCCACCGGTGTCTTTTTGTGCTCCCTCATTTCCTTCCCAAATCACCCCTGTAGCCCCTAAACCCTACAAGCCCACACCACATGTGTCCCACAGAGCTGGCTTAGCCATTGTGATCTTCACAAGCCCTTTCACAGCCCTTCCTCTCCAACCCCAACAGCCAACTAACCCTGCTCTACAACCTGCACTGCAGCAGCCCCTGCCCCATGCCTGCCAGAGGGAAGCCAGGGTGGCCCAGGCATGCAGTGGCCTGTGTCAGCTGAGCCCCTTTCTTCCCAGCCTTTCATACAGTCATGGCTCTAAAATAGCTCACCTGTCACCACCTCATCCTCAACAAGGATCTTCCTAATGGCTTTGAACACCAGCACCATGTCAGGCTGAGTTTGCAGAGGGAACCAAAGGGACAGGCCACTGAGATGGGGCTGGAGTCAGACCTACTTGAGCTCATGCATGCTGCATGCACAGGTATGGGCACATGTGCACACACAACACACACACACACACACACACACACACACACCCCTCCTCAACTATACTCACACATACAGTCCTTGCCAATTTTATGAGACAAATGAATAACTGGGGACCACTGTCATCAGACTAAGCTTGCTCATCCCTGATTTAGAAAGTGTTGGCTGCCCAAAGAGGAGGTCAACGCTGCTCTCTCAGGAGAAAGAACTATATGCTTCCAAATGAAAATATCCAGATAAACTATACGGAGTATGGTCATTAACCAAATCAGATGATTTACAATTTACCTTCAAGCAATTTCTCTCGTGCCTCCATTCCTAGCAGTGTAAGCATGTCCACCTTGGGACAGACCAGTGGCCCAACAAGACCTCCATCCAGGCAGCTCTAGCTCATCATGGTCTCCAGCAAAGATTATAAAGCTGTTCCCCTGCTGCCCCCAAGGCATATCCATGCTCTTACAGACTGTGGGTAGGGTGGCCATTGCCCCACCAGCAACAGTCACCATCTACTCCTGTTGCCCTGTCATAACTGTTATTAGCATTCTCTTTTTCTCCTGAAAATAGCTTTGGTTTAAATAATAAATTACATAGTCACTTCCCTGGTGGAATGTTCTCCCCACTAATACACCTTTCCTATACACCATTTACTAGCAGTCAGTTTAGACATGGGACATTTTCCTTCCTGTACCCCCATTGTTATGCATCAACCTTCTCTACAGTATCCAAAGGCCAGTGTGGACCCTGCTAGATGATGTAGAAGTCATCCAAGGTAAATGGATCACACCTGCCTTCTGCCTCTACCTTCCACCTACAAACAGAACTCTCCTCTGCATCAAACATACAACAGAGAACTCTAATGTACTGGGTCCTATTAACTGACTCATACTAGAAAACAACTGCCTGTAAGCCAGTAGAAGTAATCACTTATGAAATCTGCTATGGGGGCTCAATTCAAAATGCAAATGGGATGAAATTCATGAACCTCTTTGTTTACTAATAACCATTATACTATAGAGAAGGTGGCAGAGCATAGTTTAAGTTAAATTATTAGGATTAACATTTCAGTGTAAATAAATCTTATATTTATAAATGTTGTCATGATTCCATACAACTGTGGCATGTGCCTACCACCTCATCCAAGACACTCCATGAGCATTTGTTCGCTCATTTATTAACAGAAGGGGAACGTTTCTCAGGCTACATTTGCAGCAGTGTTGCAGGTGGTGAAAAGCTTAGGCGCGGGGTCAGACACAACTCGTTTCAAAGCCTGGCTCTATTTTTTTTTTTTTTTTTTTTGGCTCTTTGAACAGTCACTTAACTTGAGTTTTTTTCCTATTCTATGAAGTAGAAATAACAATAACCAACCCCTTAGTATTATCATAATACTGCACTGGAAATGCTCAGCATAGCCCCCAGCACCTGATAAGTTTTTAATCATTATTTTATCTAACAAATTCATACTGTTCTTATTAAGTGCCAGGCCCTGTGCTAATAAGCCTTTTACATGTATTAATCCACTTAATCCTCATAAAAACCCCAATATAGACACTAGATATTGGTATTATTCCCATTTTACAGGTGAAGAGCTGACAGAGTTTGAGTCCCCTGCTCAGAATCCCACAGTTGGTTCCTAGCCAGGCATTCTGGATCTAGACTCTGCACTCCTCGGCACTCGGCTGGTCTTCCATTGTAGTTTGAATGTGTCTCCTCCAAAATGCAGGTATTGAAACTTAGTGGTCAATGTAATGGTGTTAAAGGTGTTATGGTTTGGATCTGGAATGTCCACCGAAGTCCCATGGGCTCAGAAGTGAGGCTTTGAGGACATGATTACATCAGAGGGCTCGGACCTCATCAGTGAATCACTGATCCATTGATGACCGAATGGACTACTGGAAGGTGGGACCTAGTTGGAGGACATGCCCTGAAAGGGTTTATCTTCTCTTCTTCACCACCTCTCCTTTCTTTTCCCCTCCTCCTCTTCTCCTTCGTCTTCTCCTCCTCCTACACCTTCTTCTCTCTCCCCTGCCCCTTCCTGTCTGCCATGAGCTGAGCAGCTTTCCTCTGCCATGCCTCTCCACCATGATGTTCTGTCTCACCTCAGACCCAGAGCAACAGAGACAGCCAATCATGGACTAAACCCTCTGGAAGTATAAGCCAAAATAAATCTTTCCTCTTCTGAGTCGTTCTTGTCAGCTACTTTGGTCATAGTGATGAAAAGTTGACTAACACAGAAAATTGGTGTTAAGAAATGCGGTTTTGGGCAGGCTCAGGGCAGAGGGCGGGACCGGTGTCCATCATCTTGCACAGATCCATATAACTCTGGGCTTTACAGGGATGGGCCAGTCTGTATTCTTTTTTCATTGATATATGTGCCTTATTATTATTGAATTAAATCTCTGTCCGTCCCCCCTTAAAAAAAAAAAGAAGTAGGGTTTTTGCTGTAAGTACATTTGACTATAAAATTCAGAAGCCTTTTGAAACTGGCTTACAGGAAGAGTTTGGGAAAGTTTGTAAATGCAGACTAGAAGCCTTAGAATGCCATAAGCAGAGCTTGAAGGACAATTTTGATGGGAGCTCAGAAGACCAGAATGCTAGGAATACAGATAGTAAAGATTGTGCTCATGATTTGGTATGAAAATGGGAACTCTACTGGGAAGTGGACCAGAGGCCATTCATATTACATTCTGGCAAAGAACTGGTCTACATTTTGTCCATGTCCTGAGACTTTCTGTGAAGCCAAACTGTAATATTACAAACTAAATTAATCTCAGAGGAAATTTCAAGACTACAGAGCATTCAGGTAGTGGCCTGGATATTGCTGGCATCCTTTATCCAGGCTAACTATGAGGAATAGGAGCAAAAAGTACAGCAGGAAGGTTTTAAAACTTGCAGTTTGGCCACAAAAGTACATGTGAAACTGGGGCCAAGGAAGATGTGGTTGATGAGTACAGCAGCATAATTAAAGAGAAACCAAGTACTTTGTACAGAGGCAATAGGAAAGATGTCATGAGATATCTTAGGAATCAACAGGACCTCACCAATCATAGGCTCCAGGGTATAAAAGTGTAAACACGTTTAAAAGACACTGCTTTGAGAAGAGAGAGCCAGAGCACCCTGCTGCCACATGTCCACCTATAAAGTTGTTTCCCCAGGATTTGCTTCACTATTCTCAGCTGTCATATACTCCAAGGGGGCCCAGCTACCACTCAAGCTGGCAGCATACTTTGGCAATCATCCACAAGGTGCTGGTTTTGCCAGAATACAAAATGCTGGAGTTACAAGGTGTTGGAGGCTTCCACCCAGATTTCAAAGGAAAGTTTTGAAAGCTTTGGCCTTATCCCTCCTTTCTATGTCCCAGTTCCTCCGTTTTGGAATGGGAATGTTTACATTGTGCCATTGTATACTGGATGTATATAACTTTTTATTTTTATAAGGGGTCACAGCTAAGAGTTTGCCTTTAGTCTCAGAGACAGGGTCTTTGCCAAGTAAACAAGTTAAAATTCAGTCATTAAAGCTGACCCTAATCCTATACCACTGGTGTTCTTATGAAAAGGAATAAAGCACTAATATGTGCTATGACATGAATGAACCTTGAAAATATTACGCTGAGTGAAATAAGCCAGACTGGACAATATAATATGATCCCACTTATGTGAAATAACAAGAATGTGTAAATTCATACAGACAGAAAGTAGATGAGTTAACAGGCTTGCTTGGGAAGGAGGAAGCACGGCTGACTGCTTCATGGGTACTAAGTTTCTGCTTGGGGTGATTAGAATGTTTTAGAGGCAGACAACAGTAATAGTTCTCAACATTGTGAATGTACTTAATGCCTCTGAATTGTACACTTATTAATTGTCAAAATGGCAATTTGTGTTACATATATTTTTATCACAATAAAAATTTCAAATTAAAAAACCTTTGAGGTAGGTAGAATTCAGACACAGAGACAGACACATATAGAGGGCAAGATGATGTACAGAGATACAGAGAGAAGATAACCTCTATAAACCAAGGCAAGAGACCTGGAATGAGTCCTTCCCTCACAGCTTTTAGAAGAAACAAACCCTTCTAACACTCTGATCTCAGATCTCTGATTTCCAGAACTGTGTGAAAATTTCTGCTGTTTAAGCCATGCAGTTTTTGGTCCTTTGTCATAGCAGCTGTAGGAAATGAATGCATATTTTGGTACCAAAAAGCATATTTGAGTTGCTTAAACTCAGAAACCTAACTGGTCAAGAACTAAGGGGCACCCAAGAGAAACACACAAGCTGATATTAATTAGACAATAAACAGAGATGGGGGCCCAATATCCCTACACAAGATGAGCAGATCCCTGCACTTGGATAATGGAGGGTCTACATAGAGGCCTGACATTGTTTATCAACAGAGCAGTCACATCCAGGCATCAGGTCCAGGCTGAACAGTGCCCGAACTCCCTGCTTCCCAGAGGAAAAGCCAAGCCACACATCTCAGCAAACATCTAATTTTCCTCTCCTCTCTCCATCTAACTGGCTGACAGAAGAAGCCTTGAGAGGGGCTCCACTCTTGCTGGGGTTACCAGATCACTGGAGCAAAGAAAAGCCCCTATACTCTCCTCATCCAGCTCAGCTCCCTCAGCCAGCCCCACCCAAGTCAAGCAAGCCCCTTGCTCTAGCCTCTCCATTTGAAATCCCTGTCAATCTCATAATGACAATGACTTCAATAAATCCAACTTGGATATCCTCAGTTCCTAGAGATTGGACAGGAATATGTCAGCACAGGTTCCCCTCCACTTATATCTACCCTATACCTGTTGGCAGAGGTACAGCAAACTTTGGGCTGTTACCCTGAAAAAGTACAAATCCTTCCCTGTATATTCTTATCTTTGTCTTTAACCTCAAGCCTGTCCTAACACATTGGCCTATGGACACCAACCTTCTGTGCTACTGGTCACTCTGCCCTCTTAAATTCTAACTCTTCCATGAGAGGAGTATTCTGGATCTGGTGCTATGGAGAGAAAAGATGTATACAAGGATACCAGGGATGATTTCAGCTTTGAAAAATATTACATTTACATTCAACACCAGCTTGAGCTAACTCCTTCAGATTTGTAGGAATTACTCCCTTTACTGAGGTTTAACTACTTCTATGATTTTAGCTCATTAGAAGAAAAAAAGAAAATGTACAGGATTTAAATAAGAAACAGATGTGGCGGCAACAGATACCTGACTACATTCTTCTTAATATAAAACATATAGATCCTGATTGCCTTCTAACAGCTCCCACTCTGTAGCTAAAATAGAGATACCTTTACTTTTCATAAACAAAAAGAAAAGGATCTTTTATGCAGTGCTGGTTTGGAAGCACCAAGTGTCTAGCCATGCCAAGGATTAAATAAACTTAAATTGACCAATTAAAGTCTTAACTATTTCTAGTGAAGTCAAAAATATGCAATAACATGGGGAAAATAGTTGTACATCAACATATAGGAGGAAAATGTAAAATTAAGAATTATATGTTATAATGTCTATGTAATCACACACACACACAATGATTCTATACATGCAAAGAAAATACTTCAAATAATGGTAATGATATCTGAGTGATAGCTTCCACTTGACTTCAGCACCTTTTGTATTTTTCAAATTTACTAAAATAAGCCTGCATTGCTTTCTTTTTTAATTTGTTTATTCTAATTAGGTATACATGACATAAGAATGCATTTTGATTCATTGCACACAAATGGAGCACAACTTTTCACTTCTCTGGTTGTACATGATGTAAAGTTACACCACATGCACAGTTATACATGTACCTAGGGTATTGATGTCCATCTCATTCCACCATCTTTCCTGCCCCCGTGTCCCATCCCCTCCCCAACTTTGACCAAAGTTCCTTCATTCTTCCCATGCTCCCTCCCCCATTATGGATCAGTATCCACTCATCAGAGAGAACATTCGGCATTTGGTTTTTTGGGATTGGCTTCCTTCACTTAGCATGATATTCTCCAACTCCATCCATTTACCTGCAAATGCCATAATTTTATTCTCTTTTATTGCTGAATAATATTCTATTGTGTATATGTACCACAGTTTCTTTATCCATTCATCTATTGAAGGGCATCTAGGTTGGTTCCACAGTTTAGCTGTTGTGAACTGAGCTGCTATAAACATTGAAGTGGCTGCGTCACTGTAGTATGCTGTTTTTAAGCCCTTAGGGCATAGACCAAGGAGTGGGATAGCTGGGTCAAATGGTGGTTCCATTCCAAGTTTTCTAAGGAATCTCCACACTGCTTTCCAAATTGGTTGTACCAATTTGCAGTCCTACCAGCAATGTATGAGTGTGCCTTTTGCCCTACATCCTCACCAACACTTGTTTGTATTCTTGATAACTGCTACTCTGACTAGCATGAGATGAAATCTTAGTCTTGATTTGCATTTCTCTAATTGCTAGAGATGTTAAACATTTTTTTATTTATTTGTTGATTGATTGTATATCTTCTTCTGAGAAGTGTCTGTTCAGCTCCTTAGCCCATTTATCCATGGGGTTGTTTGGGTTTTGGGGGGTTAAGGTTTTTGGGGGGGGTTTTGTGTTCTTTATATATGTACTGAAGATTAGTGTTCTATATGATGTATGTGTGGCAAAAATTTACTCCCAAGATGTAAGTTCTCTCTTCATTTCATTGATTGTTTCTTTTGCTAGGAAGCTTTTTAGTTTGAATCCATCCCATTTATTGATTCTTGATTTTATTTCTTGTGCTATAGGAGTCTTGTTAAGGAAGTCAGGGCATAACCCGACATGATAAAGATTTGGTCCTACATTTTCCTCTATCAGGCACAGGGTCTCTGGTCTAATGCCTAGGTCCTTGATCTACTTTGAGTTAAGTTTTGTGCATGGTGAGAGACAGAGGTTTAGTTTCATTTTGCTGCATATGCATTTCCAGTTTTCCTAGTACCATTTGTTAAAGAGGTTATCTTTTCTCCAGCATATGTTTTTGGCACCTTTATCTAGTAAGAGATAACTGTATGTAAGTGGGTTTGTCTCTGTGTTTTCTATTCTGTACCATTGGTCTATATGTCTATTTTGGTGCCAATATCATGCCATTTTTGTTACTATAAAAATAGTAGCATAGTTTAAGTTCTGGGATTATGATGCCTCCTGCTTCACTCTTCTTGCTAATGATTGCTTTGGCTATTCTGGGTCTTTTATTTTTCCAAATGAATTTCATAATTGCCTTTTCTATTTCTGTAAGGAATGACATTGGGATTTTAATTGGAATCTCATTGAATCTGTATAGCACTTAGGGTAGTATGACCATTTTGACAATATTGATCCCAAGAGCATAAATTATCTTTCCATCTTCTAAGATCTTGTTCAATTTCTTTCTTTAGTGTCCTGTAGTTTTCATGGTAAAGGTCTTTCATCACTTTTGTTAAACTGATTCCCAAGAATTTTTTTTTGAGACTATTCTGAATGGGGTACTTTTCCTAATTTCTTTCAGAGGATTCATCACTGATATATAGAAATGAATTTGATTTATGGATATTGATTTTATATCTTGCTATTTTGAATTCATTTATGAATTCTAGAAGTTTTCTGGTGGAATTTTTTGGATCCTCTAAGTATAGAATTATGTTCTCGGCAAATAATGATAGTTTGAGTTTTTCTTTTCCTATTTGTACCCCTTTAATTTCTTTCATCTGTCTAATTGCTCTGGCTAGAGTTTCAAGGACTATGTTGAATAGCAGTGGTGAAAGAGGGCATCCCTGTCTTATTCCAGTTTTTAGAGGGAATGCTTCCAATTTTTCTCTACTTAGGATGATGTTAGCCTTGGGTTTAACATAGATCGCTTTTACAAAGCTGAGGTATGTTTCTACTATCTCTAATTTTTCTAGTGTTTTGAACACAAAAGGGTGCTGTATTTCCCCAAATGCTTTCTCTGCATCAATTGATAAAATCATGAGATTCTTATTTTTAAGTCTATTAATGTGATGGATTATGTTTATTCATTTCCATATGTTGAACCAACCTTGTATCCCTGAAATAAACCCCATTTGTTCATGGTACACTATTTTTTTAATATATTTTTGTATGCGATTTGCCAAAATTTTGAGAATTTTTGCATCTACGTTTATTGCAGACCAATATTGGTCTTCAATTTTCTTTCTTTGATGTGTCTCTGTCTGGTTTTGGTATCAGGGTGATACTTGCCTCATAGAATGAGTTTGGAAGGGTTCCCTCCTTTTCTATTTCATGAAATAGTTTGAGGAGTATTGGTATTAATTCTTCTTTGTAGGTCTTGTAGAACTCAGCTGAGAATCCATCTGGTCCTGGGCTTTTCTTGGTTGGAAGGCTTTTGATGGCACCTTCTATTTCCTTGCTTGAAATTGATCTGTTTAAGTTGTGTATGACCTCCTGATTCAGTTTGGGTAGGTCATATGCCTCTAGAAATTTGTCGGTGTCTTTAGGGTTTTCTATTTTACTGGAGTATAAATTTTCAAAATAGTTTCTAATTATCCTCTGTATTTCAGTAGTGTCTGTCGTGATATTTCCTTTTTCATCATGAACTTCCATAATTTGGGTTTTCTCTCTCCTTCTTTTTGTTAAGGTGGGCTAAGGGTTTGTCAATTTTATTTATTTTTTCAAAGAATCAGCTTTTTGTTTTGTCAATTTTTTAAATTATTTCTTGTTTCAATTTCATTAATTTCAGTCCTGATTTTAATTATTTCTTGTCTTCTACTTCTTTTGGTGTTGATTTGTTCCTCTTTTTCTAGGGCTTTGAGATGTAGTGTCAGGTCATTTATTTGTTGACTTTTCCTTCTTTTAATGAATGAGCTTAATGCAATGAAGTTTCCTCTTAGCACTGCCTTTATAGTGTCCCAGAGATTTTGATGAGTTGTATTGGAGTTCTCATTTACTTCTAAGAATTTATCTCCTCCCTGATGTCTTCTGTTATCCATGCATCATTAAACTGTGTATTATTTAGTCTCCAGGTATTGGAGTAGTTTCTATTTTTTTTATCATTGATTTCTAATTTCATTCCATTATGGTCAGATAGAATGCAGAGTAGTATCTCTCTCTCTTTTTTTTTGTATTTGCTAATAAGACTTCTTTGTGGCATAATATATAGTCTATTTTAGAGAAGAATGCATGTGCTGCTGAGAAAAAAGTGTATTCTCTCATTGATGGATGAAATATTCTATATATATCTGTTAAGTCTAAATTATTGATTGTTTTATTGAGTTCTATAGTTTGTTTAATTTTTGTTTGGAAGATCTATCCAGTGGTGAGACAGGTGTACTAAAGTCACCCAGTATTACTTTATTGTGGTCTATTTGGTCTTGTAGTTGAGAACAGTGTGTTTGATATACATGAATGCCCCATTGTTTGGGGCATAGATATTTATGATTGTTGTCTTGTTGATGTATGATTCCCTTAAGCAGTATGAAATGTCCTTCTTTATCCCTTTGCACTAACTTTGGTCTGAAACCCACTTTATCTGATATGAGGATGGAAACCCCTGCTTGTTTACGTGGTCCATGTGAGTGATACGTTTTTTTCCCACTCTTTCCCTTTCAGTCTGTGGATGTTTTTTCTTGTGAGATTAGTCTTTTGAAGACAGAAAATTGTTAGGTCTTTTTTTTAATCCAATCTGTCAGTCTATGTCTTTTAATTGATGAATTTAGGCCATTCACATTCAGGGTTATTATTGAAATATGATTTGTAATCCTAGTTATTTTTGGTTTATTTTTGGTTTTTAACTTTACATGGTTTCTCCTTTGATTGTCCTTTCCCTTAGTGTAGTTTCTCTCTTTGCAGATCTTCATAGTTGGTTATCATTTACTCCTCACAAAGCACTTTGCCAAAAGTGCTCTGTAGTGCAGGCTTTCTTGCTGTAAATTCTTTTGTTTATTATGAAAAGTTTTTATTTCATTATCATATCTGAAGCTTAATTTTTCTGGATATAAGATTCTGGGTTGGCATCCATTTTCTTTCAGAGCTTAGTATATGTTGTTCCATGATCTTCTGACTTTTAGGGTCTAGGGTGAAAAATCTGCTGAGATCCGAATTGGTCTCCCCCATATGTAATCTGATTCCCCTCTCTTGCAGGCTTTAATTTTAATTTTGTATATTTTGAACTCCTCTGACATTTCATCACCTGTGCTGTCAGTGGATTCTATTATTGTAGTATCTTGGTTTGTTTGGGGCACTTTCTTCCCTTGTTTTTTCATGTTGATTATGTGTCTTCCTTTCTTGCAGTACAGATCTGAGGTATTGCAGTTTCTACCCTATAATGTTTTATTAATATTTATTTTTTAGTTGTAGGTGGACAGAATATATTTTATTTTTTTTTTTTAATATTTATTTTTTAGTTATAGGTGGACACAATAGCTTTATTTTATTTTTATGTGGTGCTGAGGATCGTACCCAGTGCCTCCCGCGTGCTAGGCGAGCACGCTACCACTGTGCCATAACCCCAGCCCCTATATTTTATTTTTATATGGTGCTGAGGATCGAACCCAGTGCCTCTTGTGTGCTAGGTGAGCACTCCACCACTGAGCCATAACCCCAGCCCCTACCCTATACTCTTTTTTTTTAATTTTTTCTTAGTAGTAGATGAACACTATGTCTTTATTTTTTATTTTATGTGGTGCTGAGGATCGAACCCAGTGTCTCAAATGTGCGAGGCGAGTGCTCAACCGCTGAGCCGCAACCCCAGCGCTACCCTATACTCTTATAGTAACCCTGCGGATTACCTGTACCTCATATTGGTGTTCGCTTCCAGTCCCTGGCAGGTGCCTCCAGATGGAAGCTACCACAACTAAAGATGGTAGCAGCAATAGCAGAGGTAACTCTGGATAGCAGTGGGGGTGGCCCAAGATGGATGCAACCACTTTCAGAGATGGGGCTGAAAGGGTAGGATTTACAATGGCTTTGGGCTGCCTGTTAGGGGATGCAACACTGTGGTGTCCTGTGCTGTGGCAGCTTCCTCCAGGTCCTGTTGTCCCAAGATGGAGGCTACCATATGGGGAAGGCTGCCATATGATGATGGCTGCACTGTCCCAAGATAGATGCAGACTGGGGAGTGATAGTGTACACCCCCACTCTATGTAGAGGTAGTCCTGGGCCTGGGCTCTCACACAGGTCAGCCTGGGCCTGACCTAAGCCTGGGCTCCTGTGGGGGTCCCTAGAGGCAGGCCTGGGCCTGGACTCCTTTGGGTTGGCAGGCGTAGTCCTGGGCCTGACCTAGACCTGGGATCCCGCGCAGGTTGCATTGCTTTCTTAATAAGAGAAAAATATTGTTTTATCTTAACATTTACTAATAATATACAGACTTTATAAGAATAGGAATGCCTGATTACTTTTTCATACTAAGCTACAAACCTGTTTAGTGAAACATTATAACCAAACTCAAAAGTCATTAAAAATTCTATACTGAAACCCACAGAAGCTCAAGATATACACCTATAAACAAAATTAAAGAAAATATATGGGCTGTAATCACTTAAACAAGGATAGTTTTTGGTAACTGATTCTATTTCCATGTGCCACTGAAACATATCCTCTTCATTTATGTCCTCCCTTGCTCTCTCTAGATGTATAAAGTGACAGCTTATGTGGATATAAATTTGATATTAAATTACCAATATTCTGAGTGGCTAGAAGTCAGAATTACCTTCACAAAAAGCCCTGAGGCCCAGAGTGAAGTTCTATTTATTCAGCAGTCCACTTCCCAATCTTAAATAAAAAGGAGAAAAAGAAATAAAGGGTCCCAGGTTTAGCATTCAACCTATGTTTGCAAATTACCAAGAGAAAAAATGGTATAATCACAGACAATCAGAGTATGGGTTAGAAGTTCCTAGTATGTTATAAACATTTGTGGGCTGGGGCTGGGGCTCAGTGGTAGAGTGCTTGCTTGCCTAGCATGTGCGAGGGACTGGGTTCAAACCTTAGCACCACATAAAAATGAAACAAATAAAATAAAGGCATGCTGTTCATCTACAACTACAAAAAAAAATTTTTAAATAAAAAAATAAACATTTGTAAAGGAAAAATGCTTGATTCATCTGCTTCAGCTTGAATTCCAGTTGCATTATATTGCAAAGAAAAATAAATTTTACACTGGCAGACAATGAAGCAACTCTTGGTATGTTTTATGGGCTCCCTACATTTATTTTTTTTAATTTAATAAGCACACAGTGTGCTAGGTACAGTGCTAGCCCCCTAAGATGACATGATGAGTAACTTGGCCCCAGACCCTAGAAGAGTGGAACTGTTTCCTTCATACTGCTGACTATTTTTGCTTTACTACATGAATGGAAGCAAAAGTCACCTTCCAGAAATACTTTCCAACTAACATTATGTTAATTGTGTATAATGCTTTTTTGCACTTTAACCAAAAGGCATTTGGATTATGGATTCCTGTGATGATAAATACGTCGGGTCCCATGTGATGATGCACATAGGACACTGCCCATCCCATCCTATTCCTTCCGCTTGCTCCTTCTCCATAGCTGCCTTATATACAAAGACTGGTGGTTCTGGTTTATCCAGGACATGGGAACATCATTCTTAATGAACTTCTGTTTGTAGTGCTTTTGCACCTACCTTATTACTTTTATCTCATTCATACTTCAGAATAAAGATGGAGAGAGAAGGAAATGTGACCTGAGATGAGATGTGGAAGGTTCCAAAACCCTCCAACTCAACACCAAATTCCACTTTGATACTTACTACTTACTGTACTGGGTTGGGATGTGGTTTGTTCCCTCAAAAGCTCAGGTTGAAATTTGGTTCCAAGTATAACAGTGGTGAAAGGTGTTGAGACCTTCAAGAGATATTTCCAGGTCATGAGAAGCCCTTGTGAAGTACATAATGCTGCTCTCACAGAACTGGAGTAATTCTCACAGGACTGAGTTGAATTCTCACTCTCACGGCACTGAATTAACTACCATAAAGGCAGGTTGTTATAAGGTGAGGGTATCCCTAGGGTTTTGTCTCTCTTGCATGCGTGCACTTGTCCTTCCACTTTTCCACTGTTATGGCATAGTCTGAGGCCCTCACCAGATGTTACCACCTATCCTGGACTTCCTGGCCTCCAGAACAATAATAAACTTCTTTCCTCTATAAATTACCTAGTCTCAAGTACTCTGTTATAGCAACTCTGTTCCCTCTGCCTTCTCCACCCTCACCCCTCTCCAACTTATAGTGGCAACCATGGCACCAAAGGGCTCCTTCAAAACTTCAAGGGTAATGGTAAAAGTGTGATGATTATCTCCAATGGCACCACATTGCTTACCAAGAGTAATCAAAATGACCTTTATGGTCATCCCTGCTGGCTGTTTCCCTTCTCCTGTGGCCTATGTTATAGCCCATCAAATTGTCTACATATCAAAATCTCTCCACACTCAGACTATTCTCTCACCTCCTTATCAGCCAAAGAACAACTCCTACTTTGTGTCCAAAAAAGCACAAGCATTCTACCACCCATGAAATATGTTTCTTAGAAAAACTTCCTTCTGATTCTGGCTTCATCCCCCAAGTAGTATAACTGCCTAGAGTTCTTGAGAATCTAGCCCCTCTAATATTATATTTTGGACTGAAATTCAGTTTTATACTTGAGTCTCACAAGTGAAGTACTCATTTGTCTAAGCTAGAGAGAAAAGGGACCATCTCTTAATGTGTGACCCACTTCTATTTCTGAGCCTTCCAGCAGGAAGCCAAATCCAAGCTTGGTAAATTCCTTAGGGTAAACTATTCCAGGAGGCTAATGGAGAGACCACCAGCTAGTTTTTCTGCAAGTGACCCTCTCCTATGCCTAGCCAAGCTAGGCAGAAGAACACAAAGGACCAGAGCTCCTTGGTGAACCAGTAGTCTCTCCAGATCCTGCCACACTATGTCTGTGCTAACCATTGGTATGCATGGTAGTATGCACAGTGCATGATTCTTTGTATGAAGAGTACAACCCTTCAGAAAAAGAGGTAGAAAAGACCCTTAAAGACCATCCTGACACCCAATGAACCATCTCAGTGTGAGTATGGTTACCATCTAAACACAAGAATGATCCATGGCCAGGTAGCCAGAGAAGCAATGGATATCCTGCACTGTAATGCTGTGCAACTTCTCCTCCTTTAGTGCATTATTAAGAAAGTCTTTGAAGCTGAATGGTACTTTCAAAGCCCTCTCCTAGCTACTATCAAAAAAATCCAGTAGGAATACCTACACAGAGACTTTTTTTTTAATAGGCATATTATATATTATTTATTTTAAATACTTGTAAGATATAACATTAAACAAAAGCACAAAAGTGAGAATAGGCATTAGATGTGCAGCAGGTTGGTAGGAGCTTCAAACGATGAAAGCAGAAGAATGTGCTTTGTTACATATCTTACACATATTCTATAAATATATTAAGTATTTCGTAATAAAAGAAAAAGGACGAGAGAACAAAAAGCGGAAGGACATGAACATATAATAACTATGATATGTGTAGAACATCAAAGTTCCCATTTTACCACAAGAAAGAGGAGGAGAAGAGAGTACTAGAAGTTACCATGGGAAATCACCTTTCTTTTACTCAGTTTAAAAGCATGTATTTATCTATGTTGTGAGTCTAAGGTAGGAGAAACGGAGTTTGAGGTTTTTTCCATTATAACTTCAGAGCCTATGACTTTTCTACTTGCCTCCTTTTTTTTTTTTTTGGACAGGGTTTCACTATATTGCCCTGGCTGGCCTTGAATTCCGTGGCTCAAGCAATCCTCCTGCCTCAGCCTCCCAATAGCTGGGACTACAGTCATGCACTACCATGCCTAGCTAACAGGATAATATAAATTCATTTAAAAAATACTAGAACTCTGCTGGGATTGTAGCTCAGTAGTAAAGCGCTTGCCTTGCACGCATGAGGCACTGGGTTTTATCCTCAGCACCACATAAACATAAATAAATAAAGATATTACACAGAGACTTTTTAACCCAGTTTGTTTTACTGGTTTTGTTACTGCTGTTGGTGTTTCTGCATTTATAAAATAGCTGGCTTTCTGGAGAAGATGGTAGTTTTCTAGTGATTAGAACTTCTTTTCAATGATAGGAAAAGGATTAAGAATTAAGATTTCAAGTGTCACAAAGACACTATGTATGTTTCCTCAGAAAGACATTTCAGTTGAAATGAGCTTCTGGCAACTACAGAAATTCTAAAATTGGATATGTACTCATTACTAGACCCACAGGCACTGAAACAGGAAAGAAGGACCCAATATAAAAGGCCATAGGTGAGGGCAGGTTTGTAGACCCAGTGATAGTGTCTGGGTACTGAATAGTGCTTTAATTGAAGTCATCTTCTCCTGGTTTATGGTTCTTCAGTCAATTTAACTTAAAAATATATTTTTCTTTAGGTATAAAGAATATGGATCAGTACTGAGTGTCCTGCCTGGCTTCCCTTGGTGTTCTATACCAAGGATCAGCCTAAATGCTGTGCCTGCCCAGTCCCTCATTAATTTTGGCAACAAAGCAGAAATGCGGGAGCTAGGAGTTCCAACATTCTCCTCTCAGTCCCCTGTGTCACCAACATCAACAGATTGTCCAAAAGTGGCAATAATTTCTGGAGGGAAAAAAATATCTTTCTTGTGGGAAGTGTCTAGAGATCTAAAGAGCTCTGCCTGTGATTGGGTTTCATTTTAATCCTACTCCCACTGCCTGATAGAAAACAATGAAATATTCTGAAGAGCACAGGCAGAGAAATCATTAACTGAGCACTCGTGAGGACAATGTCCTAGACACCCACCCACAGCTCTGCAGACAGGAAACAGTAGTATTATTTCAGAAGATGTCAGTGAACATAATAATCCACACTTCCTGTAAAGGAGTAAAGCAAAAGGAAAGAATAACATGTTCTGCTTTCAAAAACTTCACTCTAATATGTGACAATTCTGACTTTTCCAATGGCTTCAAAAGTCCACCCCAATGTAATAAAGAAACATCACTAATTAACATCACTGTGGTTATTAAAATATTCATGTCACAATGACTCTTCCAAATGCTACCTAAGAATTTTCTACAAGGATTCTTTTAATATGTCACAAAAACCAACGCCTATTTTTGTTACATTAAAGGTGTTTTCACCCTAAGGTAAGGATCATACAGAAGACTTAAATGATAGCTTTCCACAATCTTTTTTTTGGGGGGGGTGTACTGTGGATTGAACCCAGAGGTGTTTACTCCCATCCCTAGCCCTTGTTTATTTTTTATTTTGAGACAAGTTCTCACAGAGTTGCTTGGGGACTCACTAAATTGCTGAGGCTGGCTTTAAACTTGTGATCCTCTTGCTGCAGACTCTCGAGTTGCTGGGATTACAGGTATGCACCACTGACCCAAGTTTCTTTTTTTTTCTTTTTTTTTAATAAAATTTCTTTTTCAAAAGTGAAGTATGTTGCTTTTCATGACAGCTTTGTTGCCACCAACAAGATTCAAAGTGGAGATTCAAAGATGAATCAAGGAAGGCTATGCATATCTACATGTTGTTCTTAGAACTCAGCTCAGGTCATGGGAGAGTTGTCAACTATTTTAATATTCCATCCTCCAGGAAAATAGTCCTTCAACAAAAGCTCATTAAATCCAAATAGCCAATCAACAAAGCATTCTTCGTCACCAGGCAAAATGTGACTACATCTGGGTCAATAACATGAAGAAATTCATTATCAATGTGTAAATATGCGTAGTTCTAGGATATAGACCTTGGCATTCCTGCCTTTTGTTTCACTGAAACCAGGACATGGAGTTCACACTTCCAGACAAAAGCTGAGTCCACTTGGCCTCTTGCTTCCATCAAGTGCACAAACAATCCAGGAAAGCTGTGGCTAAAACCCAAGAACCTTCTGGCAAACCCCCTGGCAGTGACCTATGCAAAGTGAGTCTGGGAAACGCAATACATCTTAGGAATGCTCCTGGAGACAGCAGCACCGTACTTACCCAGGGAGTCTATCCTGGCTCTAAAACCTGAGGCTTCTCGAGCTTTCATAGTTGCCATCCCAATTACTGTGATGACAAGCACCACTCTTACATTCCCCTGGGCACTGTGTCCCATTCCTATGAGGCTCATCCAGTTACTTGCTTCTACACTTGTCTCCAAGAGGGAGCCTTGAGGTTAGCAACTCTCCACATATACCTGTCACCATCCTACTGCACAAATGTGGTTTGTTATTCTTTGTTGCTGTTGTTGTTTTGTTTTGCATTTTAGTCATGCCCTGACCTTGGAAAGGATGATATAAAGAGGAATGCCTGATTAACTTTCCATTTATAAACCAACTGCTTTACTATTGGCACCTCCATTCTGCAATCACTGACATAAAATCTTTTACAAAACAAAATGTAATAAATGAGAAATTGATTGGATTTTTTAAAAGTTTGCTTTGAAGTCAGCCATTAACAAGAAATGTCCTTTAATAAGAAAGGTCCATCGGTAGAAATTAATGGGTGTCAGAACGCAGCTGTGCTGCTCTGGAGATGTGGCCAACTCCAGTCCAGGTACAGAACCCTTTCTCATTCCTGTTAAACTATACTGAAGGACAAGTACTACTTTCTACCTAAAAAAGAAGCAAAGGATGTTTTCTTCTAAAACATGCTAAAATTGCACCACTCATACAAGATTAACAAAGTTTTCTACTCTCCCTATAAAATCTCTTAATTGTCACTATCCCAAATGCTCTGTCTCAGGGCTCAGCAGAGCTCCCTAATTTACCTTCAGATCTTCATTCAGATGGCACTTTCTAATCCTACTGAGGATTTGTTTTAGTCAGCTTTTTCACTGCTATGACTAAAGGACCTGACGAGCACAATTATAGAGGAGGAAGAATTTATTTGAGGGATAATGGTTTCAGAGGTCTTAGTCCATAGAAGGCCAGCTCCATTCCTCAGGGATCGAGTTGAGGCTGAACATCATGGCAGGAGAGGGTGGCAGAGGGAATGAGCTCCCAACATGGTGATCAGGAGGCAGAGAGAGAGGCTTCACTCTCCAGATACAAAATATATGCCACATAGCCACGCACTTTATTAACCGCTTCCTCCAGCCACACCCAACTTGCCTCCAGTTACCAGTCAGTTAATCCCATCAGGGATTAATTCACTAATTAGGATAAGACTCTCACAATCCAATCATTTTTCCTCTGAACCTTCTTGCATTGTCTCATACATGAGCTTCTGGGGGACACTTCACATCCAAACCATAACAGGATTGTAGACCAGCTTCCCAATATCTCATCCTCTTTCTCTGCTTGACACCTCCACAGCCCCCTCCACCAGGCATTCTTCATTATTTGTCCATCCTTTACTTTGTTTTTTTTTTTAATTTATTTATTCTACTTAGGTATACATGATAGCAGAATGCATTTTGATTCATTGTACACACATGGAAAAAACTTTTCATTTCTCTGGTTGTACATGAGGTAGACTCACATCATATACGCAGTCATACATGAAGCTAGGGCTATGATGTCCCTCTCATTCCACTATCTTTCCTGCCCCCAGTGCCCTCCCCCATTCCTCCCCTTTGACCAAAGTTCCTCCATTCCTCCCGTGTCCCCTCCATTATTATGGATCAGCATCCACTTATCAGAGAGAACATTCAGCATTTGGTTTTTTGGGATTGGCTTACTTCACTTAGCATGATATGCTCCAACTCCATCCATTTACCTGCAAATGCCATAATTTTATTCTCTTTTATTGATAAGTAATAGTCCATTGCATATATACCACAGTTTCTTTATCCATTCATCTATCAAAGGGCATCTAGGTTGGTTCCACAGTTTAGCTATTGTGAATTGAGCTACTATAAACATTGAAGTGACTGTGTCACTGTAGTATGCTGTTTTTAAGTCCTTTGGGTATAGACCAAAGAGTGGGATAGCTAGGTCAAATGGTGGTTCTATTCCAAGTTTTCTATGGAATCTCCATACTGCTTTCCAGATTGGTTGCATCAATTTGCAGTCCAACCAACAATGTATCAGTGTGCCTTTTCCCTCACATCCTCGACAACACTTATTGTTGTTTGTGTTCTTGACAAATGCCATTCTGACTGGAGTGAGATGAAATCTTAGTTTTAATTTGCATTTCTCTAATTGCTAGAGATGTTGAACATTTTTTCATATGTCTGTTGATCGGCTGTATATCTTCTTCTGAAAAGTGTCTGTTCAGATCCTTGGCTCATTTATTGATTCAGTTGTTTTTTTGGTGTTTTTTGAGTTCTTTATGTATCCTGGAGATTAGTGCTCTATCAGATGTGCGTGTGGCAAAAATTTGTTCCCAGAATATAGGCTCTTTATTTACTTCATTGATTGTTTCTTTTGCTGAAAAGAATCTTTTTAGTTTGAATCCATCCCATTTATTGATTCTTGATTTTACTTCTTGCACTATAGGAGTCTTGTTAAGAAAGTAAGGTCCCAATTAACAAGATGAATATTTGGGCCTACTTTTTCTTCTATTAGACATACAGTCTCTGGTCTAATTCCTATGTCCTTGATCCACTTTGAGTTGAGTTTTGTGCATGGTGAAAGGGGTTCAGCTCCATTTTGCTGCATATGGATTTCTAGTTTTCCCAGCACCATTTGTTGAAGAAGTTATCTTTTCTCCAATGTACATGTTTGGCAACTTTGTCTAGTATAAGATAACTGTATTGAAGTGGGTTTGTCTCTGTATCTTCTATTCTGTACCATTGGTCTACATGTCTATTTTGGTGCCAGTACCATGCTATTTTTGTTACTATAGCTTTGTAGTATAGTTTAACATCTGGTATTGTGACACCTTCTGCTTCACTCTTCTTGCTAAGGATTGCTTTGGCTATTCTGGATCTCTTATTCTTCCAAATGAATTTCATGATTGCCTTTTCTATTTCTATAGGGAATGACATTGAAATTTTAATTGGAATTGCATTGAATCTATATAGTGCTTTGAGTAGTATGGCCATTTTGACAATATTGAGTCTGCCTATCCAAGAGCATGGGAGATTTTTCCACCTTCTAAGGTCTTGTTCTATTTCTTCTTTAGTGTCCTGTAGTTTTCATTGTAGAGGTCTTTCATCTCTTTTGTTAAATTGATTCCAAAGTTTTGGGGGTTTTTTGTTTTTTGAGGCTTTTGTGAGTAGAGTAGTTTTCCTAATTTCTCTTTCAGAGGATTCATCACTGATGAATAGAAATGCAATTTATTTATGAATGTTGATTTTATATCCTGCTACTTTGCTGAATTCATTAATTAATTCTAGAAATTTTCTGGTGGAATTTTTTGGATCCTCTAAGTATAGAATTATGTTCTCGGCAAATAATGATAGTTTGAGTTTTTCTTTTCCTATTTGTACCCCTTTAATTTCTTTCATCTGTCTAATTGCTCCAGCTGGTGTTTCAAGGACTATGTTGAATAGCAGTGGTGAAAGAGGGCATCCCTGTCTTGTTCCCATTTTTAGAAGGAATGCTTCCAATTTTTGTCCATTTAAGATGATGTTGGCCTTGGGTTTAGCATAGATTGCTTTAAGAATGTTGAGGTATGTTCCTGCTACCCCTAGTTTTTATAGTGTTTTGAACATGAAAGGGTGCTGTATTTTGTCAAATGCTTTCTCTGCATCAATTGATAAAATCATATGATTCTTTTCCTGAAGTCTATTGATGTGGATGGATTATGTTAATTGATTTCCATATGTTGAACCAACCTTGCATCCCTGGAATGAACCCCACTTGATCATGGTGCACTATTTGTGTAATATGTTTTTATATGCAATTTGCCAAAATTTTATTGAGAATTTTTACATCTATGTTCATCAGGGATATTGGTCTGAAATTTTGTTTTTCTGATGTGTCTCTGACTGGTTTTCGCATCAGAATGATACTTGCCTCATAGAATGAGTTTGGAAGGGTTCCCTCCTTTTCTATTTCATGAAATAGTTTGAGGAGTATTGGTATTAATTCTTCTTTGTAGGTCTTGTAGAACTCAGCTGAGAATCCATCTGGTCCTGGGCTTTTCTTGGTTAGAAAGCTTTTGATGGCACCTTCTATTTCCTTGCTTGAAATTGATCTGTTTAAGTTGTGTATGACCTCCTGATTCAGTTTGAGTAGGTCATATGCCTCTAGAAATTTGTCGGTGTCTTTAGGGTTTTCTATTTTACTGGAGTATAAATTTTCAAAATAGTTTCTAATTATCCTCTGTATTTCAGTAGTGTCTGTCATGATATTTCCTTTTTCATCATGGATTTTCATAATTTGGGTTTTCTCTCTCCTTTTTGTTAAGGTGGGCTAAGGGTCTGTCAATTTTATTTATTTTTTCAAAGAACCAGCTTTTTGCTTTGTCAATTTTTTAAATTATTTCTTCTGTTTCATTTTCATTAATTTCAGTCCTGATTTTAATTATTTCCTGTCTTCTACTTCTTTTGGTGTTGGTTTGTTCCTCTTTTTCTAGGGCTTTGAGATGTAGTGTCAGGTCATTTATTTGTTGACTTTTCCTTCTTTTAATGAATGAGCTTAATGCAATGAAGTTTCCTCTTAGCACTGCCTTCATAGTGTCCCAAAGATTTTGAAATATTGTATCAGAGTTCTCATTTACCTCTAAAAATTTTTTTTATCTCTTCCCTGATGTCTTCTGTTATCCATTCATCATTCAATAGCATATTATTTAGTCTCCAGATGTTGGAGTAGTTTCTAGTTTTTAATCTGTCATCAATTTCTAATTTCATTCCATTATGGTCAGATAGGATCCAGGGTAGCATCTCTATTTTTTTGTATTTGCCAAGACTTGCTTTGTGACATATGATCTATTTTGGAGAAGGATCCATGTGTTGCTGAGAAAAAAGTGTATTCACTTGTTGATGGATGGAATACTCTATATATGTCTGTTAAATCTAAATTATTATTTTATTGAGTTCTATGGTTTCTTTGTTTAGTTTTTGTTTGGAAGAGCTATCCATTGGTGAGAGAGTATGCTAAAAAGTCACCCAGTATTATTGTGTTATGGTCTATTTGATTCTTGTAGTTGAGAAGGGTTTGTTTGATATACATAGCTGCCCCATTGTTTGAGGCATAGATATTTGTGATTGTTGTCTTGTTGATGTATGATTCCCTTAAGCAGTATAAAATGTCCTTCTTTATCCCTTTTCACTAACTTCTGTTTGAAGTCCACTTTATCTGATATGAGGATTCAAAATCCTGCTTCTTTACACATTCCATGTGCGTGATATGTTTTTTCCCACCCTTTCACTTTCAGACTGTGGATGTCTTTTCCTGTGAGGTAAATCTCTTAAAGGCAGCATATTGTTGGGTCTTTTTTTTAATCCAATCTGTCAATCTATGTCTTTTAATTGATGACTTTAGACCATTCACATTCAGGGTTATTATTGAAATATTATTTGTAATCCCAGTCATTTTGGTTTATTTTTGGTTTTAACCTTGATGTGGTTTCTCCTTTGATTGGCCTTTCCTTTAGTGTAGTTATTCTCTTTGTATATTTTCATTGGTTATCATTTCCTCCTCATGGAATATTTTGCCGAGAATTCTGTGTAGTTCAGGCTTTCTTGCTGTAAATTCTCTTAACTTTTGTTTACCACGGAAGGTTTTTATTTCATCATCAAATCTGAAGCTCAGTTTTGCTGGAATATAAGCTCAGTTTTTGACATCCATTTTCTCTCAGAGCTTGGTATATGTTGTTCCATGATCTCCTAGCTTTTAGGGTCTGGATTGAAAAATCTGCTGAGATCCAAATTGGTCTTGCCCTGTATGTAATCTGATTCCTCTCTCGCACGGCCTTTAAAATTCCATCCTTATTCTGTATGTTAGGCATTTTCATTATAATGTGCCTTAGTGTAGATCTGTTGTAATTTTGTACATTTGGTGTCCTATAAGCCTCTTGTATTTGATTTTCCAATTCATTCTTCCCATTTCAGAAATTTTCTGATACTATTTCATTGAAGAGATTGTGCATTCCTTTGGTTTGAAATTCTGTGCCTTCTTCTGTCCCAATAAATCTTAGATTTGGTCTTTTGATGTTATCCCATAATTCTTGGATGTTCTGTTCATGATTTCTTACCATCTTCACTGTATGGTCAACTTTATTTTCAAGACTGTATATTCTGTCTTCCTTATATGAGGTTCTGTCTTCCAAGTGATCTAGTCTGCTGGTGATGCTTTCTACTGAGTTTTTAATTGGGTTTATTGTTTCCTTCATTTCAAGAATTTCTGATTTTGATTTTTTTCCACAAACTCTAGCTCTTTCTTAATCTTTTGCTATCTATATTTGCTCCCTTATCTCTTTGTTGGTGTGATTGATGGTTGCCTTCATTTGCTCTCTTATTTCTTTGTTGGAGTAATCAAATTTTGTCCGTATTTGCTCGCTTAAGTCATTTTTTAATTCGCAGATCATTTTAATTACATACATTCCGAACTCTTTCTTTGACATTTCATCAACTGTGCCGTCAATGGATTCCATTACTGTAGTATCTTGGTTTATTAGGGGCACTTTCTTCCCTTGTTTTTCCATGTTGATTATGTATCTTCCTTTCTTGCAATGCCATTCGGAGGTATTGTGGTTTCTATCCTATAACCTTGTAATGACACTACAGATTACCTGTATCTCACCTTGGAGTTCACTTCCAGCCCCCAGCAGGTGTCCTTAGATGGACACTACTGCCACTAACAATGGTGGCAGCACTAGCAGAGTTAACTCAAGATGGCAGTGAGAGTGGCCCAAGATGGATGCAAACACTTTCATAGATGGGGCTAAAAGGGTGAGACTTACAATGGCTTTGGGCTGACTGATGGGAGATAGAGCACTTTAGCAGGCCACTGCCTCCAGGCTCCTTCTGTTGCCCCAAGGTAGAGGCTAATACATGGGAAGAACTATGGGGATGGCTGCAGTATACAAGATGGATATAGGAAGGGAGCAACAGCATGGATCCTTACTATGTGCAAGGGCGGTCCTGGGCCTGGGCTCTCACACAGACCTGTGAGGGCAGTCCTAGGCCTGATCTTGGCCTTGCCTCCCTCAGGGATTCCAGGTAGTAGGTCTAGCCCTGGGCCTTGGCTCCCACAGATAGGTAGGGGCTCTGTCACTGCTCTGGGTGCTGTCCTGGGCCTCAGCCACAGAGATCCCCAGAGGCAGTCCTTCACCTAAGTCTGGGTCCCCCTGTGGGTCGGCGGATTGGTGGGTAGCAATCTCAGGCCTGACCTTGGCTGGGTTCCCATGGAGGTCCCTGAAGGTGGTCCTGGGCCTTGGCCTGTGCTCTCAATGGTATACAGAGGCTCTGGTCCATCCTTTGTTTATTGCAAGTCTCCTCCCACAAGAACATAAGCTCCATGAGGACAGGGAGATCTCAGTAACATCCAGAACATAACCCAACATAGAGCAGGTGCTCAATGAGTTTTATAATGATATAAAGTCTTAAAATGAAAAGTCAAAATAGCATTGCCCACTGTTAATGTTATCACCTTTCTCTCCATGAAGGTTAGACAATGTGGTGAACTCATTGCCCGGGTGAGTCAAGAACAAAAGAAATAAAGATTGCTCCTCCTGTTCCTGCACACCTGATACAAAGTGTCATGTTTTCCATTCCACCTTGGAGCTGGACTCTTCTGGGAGCTGGACAACCATGATCCCTGCCCACATCTCCCTGAAACTCCAGAGAGAAGGGAGAAATGCTCCCTCTGGTGTCCAGCTGGCTTAAGACTCCTTGGTGACTAGGAACAATGCATGCAGTCACACAGGGCCCTGCACTCAGCAAGGCCCCATGCTTGTTTTCATGCTTTGCTATTGCTGTCTGGAAATTTTTAATAATTTTACCTTTGAACTTGTGTTTTGGGAAATCCAATGGAACAATGTAGCATACATATGAACAAAAGAGACACTTGAAATAAAAACACTGCATATTTTAGCCCCTTTAACAGCACTCCTCCCTGCTTTTTCAATAAATAGTCCCATATCTGCATTTTTCACTGGGCCCACAATATAATGTAGTTGGTCTTAGATACACCCATGTATTTTCTGGAAGGTGATAAAAACTTTCTAAGTTTCTAAAAATACATTCCATCTTATGGTTCTGGTCTCCCAACTTGAAAGGTCATCTTTCGCCTAATAACAACTGCAGCAACAATGCTTAGATTCAATGAAATCTCAAATTACAGAGAGTAATGGAGGCTATGAGTTGTTGCTTTGAAGAAAAAAAAATCGAGAAAATCCTTTTATAAAAATAATTACTGAAAATGTTAATAAAAGAAGCTGAGAAACAATTTTTTGTTTTGAAATTTTAAAAAGTGATTTATTGAATCATATGGCAATTTCTACTACAAATGCACCATGTACTAAAGGGAATTGTTGTTTAACCCACTTCTTTCTGAGGAAGAGTATGAATTAGTAGACATAACCCAAGGCTTTGTAAATACTGGAGAGAATTTAGCCATTCAACAATTACAGAAAATATTAAAAGGCAAAGTGCATCTTTAATTCTACATCTGTTAAATTTAAGAAAACTCCATGAACTCACAAATTAAATAAAAATTAATTTAAATGAACGGCTAACAGTTACGTTAGATGGGTCATTTATATATTATTATAACATCAATAACTTTTAAGAACGCAAATAGGGACTGGGGTTGTAGCTCAGTGGTAGAGCATTTGCCTAGCATGTGTGAGGCACTGGGTTTGATTCTCAGCACTGCATATAAATAAAATAAAGGTCCACTGACAACTAAAAAATATTTTTAAAAAAAGAAAGAAAGCAAATAACCTAGCTTTATATTTCTAATAAGTAATATTTTCCTAATTGGCAATCCTTCTCTTTATCTATATCTTTCCTATCTACAGAAGAGAATGCAAGACCTGGTAAATAAAATCAAATACCTACAGGATGCAGACATGTAACATAAGAATGTGAATCAGGCTGGATATAAGATAACAAAGTTCAACAGTAGAAAATGCATGTTGCCTTCTAAGGAGTTGTTTTTTGTTTTTGTTTTTTTTTTTTTTTGTTTTTTTTTAAGTGAGGGTCTATGGTCTAGGTCTTCCAAAAAGCAGAAATCAAGACAGGATTATGTAAAAAGTTATTAGTCAATGTCCATGGGTGTCTTAGTTCAGGCTGCTGTAACAAAATGTGATAGGCTGAATGACCTATATACAACATATCTTTATTTCTCACAGTCCTGGAGGCTGGAAGCCCAAGACCAAAGTGCAAGCAGGTTGCATTCTAGTAAGGACCCTCTTCTGGGTTGCACACAACTGTCTTCTCCTTATATTTTCACATGGCAAGAGAGGGCATAATAAGTCTCTGGGTCTCTTTTAAGAGTACTAATCCCATTCATGGGGGCTTCACCCTCATGACCTAATTGCCTCTCACAAGCGCCACCTCTCAATTCCATCATATTGGGGACTAGGATTTTAAAATATGAATTTAGGGTGGATACAAACCTTGAGTCCATAACAAAGAGATCATGAGGAAGGAGCTAGAGGAGGCAACGAGATGTTAGGCCAAGACACAGGTCTGACCTAAGTAAAAGAGACAGGGAAGGAAGGAAGTTGAATGGATGCCTCCTCCTACACTGCAGCTCCATTCTCCGGAATGTTCTACAAGGCCAGTGGGGAGGCCTAGGTCACAGCCAGAAACATCCTATTTCTCCCAGAAATGGGTCTGCTTCAGTATTCCACCTTGCCCAATCATAGAAGAAATGGCTTCAGCACCCATCAGTGATGGAATTCAGAGCACAGCATCTGAGGCCAAAGGACAATTATGCCCTGCCACAGTTAGGCATAATTCTCATGACCTCCAAAGTACTCTAAAAAACATACTTATAGGTCAGTAACTGGAGATTCTGCCTGGGTCCTTGTTAAAGTTGTAATCTTCAGTCTCTCCCCAGCTTCTTTTGATGAACCACTGTTGTCTCTGTACACAAACACATAGCTAGCTACTAACCAGATGAGAGTTTAGTCATCTATATTCAGAGGAGGGTGGGTGGTGGATGAGAGGATTAATGTTGAAAACAGGACCATGGAAGCAGACACATTTTCCAAACAAACTGTCCTCATAAATCTCTTAGAAGTTAGTGGAGTTGCCTTCAGGCCAAAGTTTGGATCAGGTGTTCAGGGTGTTCCGTTTCCCCACACAGGTCATGGTGCCTTTGGCTGAATGTGGCTTTGTGGTTGGATAAGTTGTTCATGAACAAACAGCAGTTTTTTTAGAACTACTCAATTTTATGCCAGGTTTTGAAACATAAAAAAATCTCCCATTCTTTCCCTTTATAAAGAAAAGTGTTCCCTTCAGGAAATATCCAATGACCCACTCTCCCTTCCACAGATATGAGAAGTAGTGTTGGTGTCATATTTTAAAAGTTAGAAAGGTAAAAACCTCAGTACTACCAAACCAGGACCTGTGAAAATATCCACAGTAGTGTTGCAAGGGCTGAAAATATGATGACTCAATTCTCCAAGGTAGTCTCAAGTTACAAAAATCATTCTACAGAAGGCTGAAGGGATAAGAAAAGGTCCCTGTATATACAGAACTAGTGAAGGGAACAACGATAAAAGGGCACAAATGAAATATGAAACATGAAGGGAGAAAAAGAAAAGATTAACAGCTAAGCCTTCACAAGAGAACCAGAAGAAAAAAAGGCAGCTACCAGGAAGCTCAAGAATCCTCAGCCTCCATGTGTTTGCAACACTCTGCCCCAATGTCTTCTTTCAGGAAATAGCAGCCCCATCTACTCAACTGCACTCACCCAAAACCTACCCATGTTTGACAACTTCTCTGCTACACCCCTTATACAACCCACTATCCAATCCAGTCTTCCTGGTGTCATTTCCTCCCTAATCCTCCACTTCTCTTAACCTAACCTCCACCCTAATCCAAACAAAAGTCTCCTTTTGCCTCCTTTTTAGCAAGAGCCCTCCAACTGATCTCCCTTGCTCAACTCTGGCTCCATACCCCATTATTCTCCAAAGAGTGCCCAGTGATCTCTTAAAACATAAATAGGCTCCTGGAGTCTAAACCTCTCTGGTGGCTTCTAATCTGACTTTCATTATAAAGACGATCCCCATCATGCTCTGCAAGATCTTCCCTAACACATCTACCCATTTCCTCAGCCTCGTACTCAGCAGCAATACCGGCTTTCTTGGGGTTCTTCAAATACCGTGCTTTATTGTGCCCAGAGTCTTTGTGAATACTGATCTCTCTGCCTTTCCTCCCTCTCTTTGCCTACTACCTCCTGCATTTCCTGAAGTTCAAAGGCCATTCCCTCAGGAAAGCCTTTTTTTTAAACACATCCACACCCCAATCCCAGAATACCTTAGTCCTCTGTAGCATGATTGACCTTTTAGTGTATTTGGCAAATGTTTTTTACTAATCTTTGCCTTTCTGGATAAACTTCAGTCAGCGATTATGTCTGTTTTCTCAATTATTCCCTCTGTGGCTAGCCCAGCACCTGGCATGCAGATGAACAATTATGATGGTTGAATGGATGGGTCAATGGATTCATCAATTGATCTACTGATGGCTAAGCACAAGAATATTATAAATTCATAAACCAAATATGTATTTCCAGGGGCGTAAATAAATTTCAGATGTAATGAATGCTAATGGATAAGTATAACCCATTTTCGGGCTTTTTTTAATTTGTTCTTTTTAGATATACATAATAGTAGAGTGTACTTTGACATATCGTACCTACATAGAGTATAACTTATTCTAATTAGGATCCTATCCTTGTGGTTATACATGATGTGGAGTTACACTGGCCATGTATTCATATATAAGGATAGGAAAATAATGTCAGATTCATTCTCCTACCTTTCCTATTCCCGTCCCCTCTCCCTTCACTTCGTTCCCCTTTGTCTAATCCAATAAACTTTTATTCTTCCCTTCCCCGCCCTCCCTTATTGTTGGGTATAACCTGTTCTGAATGTTTTGATTGTGCTATAGTTTTGATTGACTATAGGTGCTATAGTCCCACAGTTCAAATCTAAGAGATGCGCTGAGAAAATCTGTTCCCACCTACTTCGTCCTTCCACTCCATTCTTCACTACCTGAACCATTCACTGAGAGTGTTCTCTCTCCCCCATGACAGTCTGCCATATGGATATACCATGGTTTGTTTCCCCTTCCCCCTGATGTTTCCAGTCTTTCTGCTATTTCAATCAAGGTTGCAATGGGAAGCACTGTACATATGTCATTTTGGACAGTCATGTCTGACAGTAAGGTTGATTCCTATACAGGTGAGATAGCTGGGTCAAAGTGTAAATATACTGGTAATTTTAATAAATTGCCATCCATGGGTTCTTTAATGTAAAGTTTCATTTTTGGAAACCTAAAATATAAACAAAGGTCAGTTTCCTCATCTATAAAATGGAAACACTACTCCCCCAAAGCAGTTCTGATAATGAACATAATAATACACATGCAGAATCTGGCTTCTTTGCTTAAATGAAACAAAGCTGGACACCTCCTCTTGTGTGTACCCCATCATTAACTTGCAAATATCCAAAATTAAACTCATACATTTCTCAAAGATGTCACATTTGAAGCTATATTCTTTTCCTATATTCTCCAGTCACCCAATGAATTACTCCTGAAACATTTCTTTGATTCCTCTTCCCTCGACCTACATCCCAAATTCAGTCACTGATAATCCCAATTCCTGATGACTGTTCCTCCCAAATCCTTCCAGAATCTGTTTTTCCCTCTACTCTATCTCCATCCTGCCCTAATACAGGTGCCCATGGTTTCTCAATTGGTCCACTGTAAAATGAAGCCCAACTAGTTCAGGACAAGGTTCTTAGCCAATCCTTAAGTGATCTTTCTAAGCTTTTTCCCTTGGTAGAAGTCAGTTGTTTCCCCTCCACCTTCTGCAACTAAGTATCTAAATGAATAGTACATAAACCATGTAAACCACAACTTTCTTCTAGGTATACCTCCAGGCCTCTGGCCACAACAAACTTCTGTCTTGCTCTGGGAAGTTCTCTCTCTCAAGCAGCCTTCTCTGGGAACAGGAATTTCTCCATATATCTTTCACTCACTTATTCAGTAAATATTTTTAAGTATCTAATAGGTGCTATCTATGCTTTAACTAAAAGTAGGATGTTTTGGCACACCCCAGACTTCTGAACCCATAGAGATATCACTGATGTGACAGACCCCTGAATTTTCATAGGGTTAATCTCCCACCTCTCATGTACTGGTATCTTGTAGGGTAATGTTTCTACACCTTGGCACTAATGATATTTGGGGCCACATTAACTCTTTGTTTGGATGGGGAGATATCCTTTGTATTGCAGAATGTGTGGCAGAATCCCTAAGCTCTACCCACTACATGACAATAACTCATATTCTCCCCATTGTGACAACCAGATGTTCCCAAATCTCCAGATTAAAATCACAGTTAGTTCAGAAACATCAGGGCATCCATGATATTTGCCACTCTCTGATCAACAAGTCCAAGTGGCATGATAATCATTAATATATGAACCAGAACAATGTTCCATGAAATGTCAAGATGATCAAGGTCACTGCAGACACACAGACAGTGAATGCACACTGCTATCCTTACCATATAAAAGCCAACAACAATAGATTCTGTCTTTTGATGGGGATAGAGAAAGAAGCACTGCCAGATCACTAGTCACATACAAAGTCTGAGAATGTGTATTGGTCTTCAACATTTAATGTAGCACATCTATCACAACAGCTTCAAAGGAGGTGATACCTAATAACATCTGCCATAATTCATCTGTTTGTCATAGGGACATAAGAAGCAAGCTGAATGGAGATATGGGTACCACCACTTTGCATCCTTTATGTTTTTGATAATGAAAATAATATCTGTAATTATTCTGAGAATACAATATTGTTTCTGATTTACTTTCTCAGATAAGAGGGGAAAATATAATGGCCTCCTAAAGCTGCCAATCTAATGGGAAAGGCAATGTATAGCATTTCAGATGCCCTGAAATCAGTGTTGGCTCAGATTTTATATGTAGTAATCCATAAAAAGGCTGGCTAGTCCCTATTCTCTAGTATTAGTTACTTAAGAAAATGGCTATAAATTCCTTAAAAGGGAGGATTAGAAGAGTAAGTTTCCATGTATACTTGTGGAAAATAATAGGGTCCTCCAAGGGGACTTCAGCCTCCCCTTCAGCCTACAAATTATAAATTTATAAGTTGGCTACATTTGAAAATTGAGAGGATACAATTTTTCATTGCAGTGACTAAGGTTACCTTTCTGTTCTATAGCTTTTTTATTATGATGATATAATTCTAACAGGCAGATGTCCACCTGTGTCCTGTTTAGGAACACCATGATCTAGAAGTCAGTGCTTTTGACTATGAGTTTATGGCCACCTTGCCTCTAGTGATTAGGAGCTGCCATCTACTTTCTTAATTCTGATATTGTATCCCCCTTGTTAACATTAAGGAGCCCAGTGCCATGGTGGCATCTATCACCACGAACCCCAGTCCAGAGAAGACAGACACTGAGCTTCTCAAAGACGTCAGTGAACCCTTAACTCATGCATTTGTTAATGCTTTGTAAAGGAAGTATCTTCCAATTTTTGAAGAAACATGGGTAATGGGTCCTCAGGTTTTCATAGCAAATTCATTCTAACATTCCCAACTCCTTAAGCTTTAACCCCTTCCTCAAAATTATTCCCAATATACTCTAGCAGTTCCACCTTATCAAGTGGAGGCCATCATCCTATCTAAAATCAAGAAGCTGCCCCAATAAGTCAGTAAGACCAGAACCAGGCGACCATGACATTCTAACACCCATGTGGTCCTTACTGATACCTGTCTGCCCCTTTTCTGCAAGTCCTTTGACACATGGATTGTTTTCTCTGGAAGCAGGGATTGTACTTCCTCATGGAAGCTGTGCTCAGACCTGACTCTGGTTACTAACCAGGAAACAATGAGGGTGAGATAATGAGGACAGATCTGAAAACAATGAGGACTGGATAGTAGGAACAAATCTGGAGAAAAACAATGGTCAACTTGTGGCACCTCCAGGTGAGTTCATGGTGTAATCTCCTGAGAAGGAGAGTCTGTCTCAAAGTTCTGGGAGCACCTTTTGTCAGCCAGGAAGCTTCAGGAAACCTAGGGACTCAATAATCTCAGTCTTGGCTAGGCAGATGTCATCATCCAAGGTCTCTGGAACCCACTCCTTCCCCATCACAGACTCTACTTTGACACTGAGGAATTGTTAAGACTGTACATTCCCTTTCTTCTGCATGTCTTCCACCCTTATAATCAGATCCTGGATTTTCCAACCTTCTGCCCTGAGGCTTTAGAAGATGAGAACCTCCCTTAAAGCAACCACAGAAATGTGCCAGCTTCCAGAGAGGGCCTCCAGATAGAATCAGCTCCTTGCACTTGTTGTTTTCTTTTTGCAAGGTTTCCAGTCCCTTCAAAGTTTATCACCCCACATCCCTACGCTCATGGTCATTGTGTTAGTCAGCTTTGTGTCACTGTGACCAAAATACCTGACAAGAACAACTGAGAGGAAGGGAAGTTTACTTTGGCTCATAGTTTCAGAGGTTCAGTTCATGGTCTGCAGAGTCCTTTGCTCTGGGCCCAAGGTCAGGCAGAACATCAGGGGGACAGGCATGGTAGAGAAGTGCTGCTCACCTCATGGCAGGGTCAGGAAGCAGAGAGAAGGGAAAGGGGCCACAGGGAATATGCGCCCTTCCCAGGCATGCCCCCAGTGACCTACCTCTCCAGCCACACCCCACCTGCCTACCGTTACTACCCAGTCAGTCCATTCAAACTAGGATGGACTGTTCAGGCCACAGCTCTTGTAATTTGATCATTTCACCTCTCAATATTCCTGCATTAACACAGGAGTTTTGGAGGGATACCTCATATTCAAACCTTAACAGTAATTTTTGCCCCAAAATGGATCAAGTGTTCCAGTGACTTGCTATGTCTATCTCTTCCTTATCCTAATTAGTTTCAGGTAAAAGCTCTAGTAACTGATCCTGCAGGATTCGGGGGTTTTCACCACCAACTTGCTACCACCCACACGTGCAGGGACCTGCTGTCTAGGGCCAACACTGGTTGCAAATCTCTTGGCCCACGTTCCCTGAACAGTAGAGCCTGAGCATGCTGATGTGCTGACATAACACCTCACTGCAAAGTGCAAAACAAGGACAGTGGGAGCACAAGGGAAAGAGCAGTGGGAGAGGAAGACCAATATAAGTGAGTTATGGAGTTGGCCAGAGCTTTTTTAACAGCCTAGCTGCTTGTCTGGTCCTGTGTGATATCTTCAAAAACATCATATGGATGCTGCATCTCAGAACAATCTGTTGGGGGAAGATGAAAACTGACCAGACTCTTCCTGTCTGCCATCTCTCATTAGGCAAAGTCAGTTCCAAGGGGTTTTTCTTTCTCCACGCTTTGAAGATGTATCCCCCAATCTTCTCAGGTGCAGCTGTCTCCTCCTGCTGGTCAGTACTGCACAGAGCACAGCTTGATGAATGGGAAGGGTAGAAAGCTGCTTTGTGGCTGCAGGCAAAGCCCAAGCCATTTCTAGGGCTGCTCCAGCATGTAAGCAAGAGCCATACAGATTTGGGTGGTACATAGGCTGAGTCTGACAGGAGCTCCAAACTCTAGCCTCACGTCTGGATAGGAACAAGGTCATAAAATTGGATATCAATAAGGCCATTTCAGCACACAGAAGAAAGATACGACAGCTTGCAAAATCATGTGAAATCCTCTTAGCCTTTTGGAATTCATGCCTCTAGGTTTTTTTAATAAGAAAGACACATTACATCTCAGATGTTGACAAATCCTTATTAATTAAACCTGAGAAATTAACCATGGATTTTCAAAGAATCGTGCCTGTTCAACAAATAAACAATGTGGTAAACCAGAATTGCTTCACATCATAAACTCTGGCCCATTGGGCACTTTCTTACTGCTGCTATTCTGTCATGTGGATTTTTGCTCTAAATAGCCAAATTGCATAAATTCTGCACCCTATTTTGACTTTAAAACTTTTAAGTCTTCTCATAGCCTCTCATTCTGGCCGATGGAAGCCCCTGACTGCAAAGCCATTCTAAGTCTGTGCTAGGAACAGTAGTCTGCATGTCTGAAACTACAATTAGGTAAGATAATTCAAAAGGAAAAAAGGATAAGAGAGTTCCATTTGCATTTGTTAAGAGCCAACATGAATGAGACTTGGGGAAATTTTAATTGTAAAACATACTACTATATCTGACTTCTTTATAGATGCTGCTCCTAAAGATGAATAAAACTTGACTATATATATGACATTTTACCTTAATTAGGAAAATTACTCTTTAAAGACACTGCATTGAATCTATTTCACACTAAGTATCATTTTGTGTTAGAATATTTAGATCTTAATTTATCTTTTGACAAAAATTTTTTTAAAAATTTTTCAAGAGGGTATCTACATATTTCACATATATAAATTTAGGACTGCATATTCACAGGGTACCTTGCTTAGACAAGTCCCCTAACTTTTCTGAGACCTTGGTTTCCTTTTATGGAAAACAAAAATAATAATATTAATTGAGAGTTTACTGCAATTATTGAAAATAACAAATGTAAAATTCCTGGCTCAATGCCTGGCACAGAATAGTAATTTCCTAAAAGTCTATTTTTCTTTTTCTCTTGTCCTTTCTTCTGGGAGAGAAACCAGTTCTTTTAGATCTCCATTCTTTAACTGTACATCTATTTACCTAGGTATTTTTATAGTCAAAATCCCATATTTAGGGAGAATAGTTAACAAGTTTATTAATTAAATTTGCAAGTGTCCAGATGTTTCATATAAGCCCTAAGTGCTAAAGAAACTCTAAGAAGGGAGACATACGCTTGGGCTTCTGGGCTTGAGGCCAAAGATTCAGCATAGGGGATAGAAATATACAAGTTCTTCCCACCTTCCTTTCCAAAATCCAAGACTCCCTGTTACTGAGTCAGTCCTCTTTCTATATCAAAATGGTTATCAAATTGACAGTTGTCCTAATGATGACAGAGACATTCTGGCAAGTTTAGTCCACTCAAAGCAGGTAGGTATAACAAATAGTTTTGAATCACTCAAAATCTACAAATGATTTTGGAAGCCCTGCTCAAAAGCAGTTACTAAAAAAGCCATGCTTGACACTGAAGGTTGAGACTATGCCTGGTGCAACTTTGCTAACTGCTTTGGCCAGATCCCACCACAGCAACCAGGCATACAAATGACATTTCCAGAATGTCGTAAGAATTCTCCATATGTTAACTTTCCATCACTGTGACAAAATACCTGAGATAACAACTTATGAGAAGGAAAGGTTTATTTTGGCTCAGGGTTTCTGAGGTTTCAGTCCATGCTCACTTGGCCCTGTTGTTTTGGGCCTGTGGCAGCACAGTGCATCATGGCAGGAACACAAAGCAGAGGAGGCCTGTTTACTTCATGCAAGCTGGGAAGCAAAGATACAGGAAGTGGAGGGGCCGGGGCCCAGTATTCCCTTTAAGGGCACACCTACAGTGACCTAGCTTCTTTCCTCTAGACTGCACCTCCAAAGGTTTCCACCACTTCTCAATAATGTAATAGGCTGTCACCAAACCTTCAACACATGGCCTCTGGAGGACATTTGAGACCCAAACTATAGCATCATGGCTCTGTGAACACTGCACACAAATGCCCTTCAATTTCTCATTCTGGTGGGGTTAGCTCCTTCTTTAGAATAACACCTTCAGCTTGTTGAACTGCTCATGTGGCTTTGAACAGAATGTAGAGCTTTTTTTAAAATCTAAAAAAGCTCTAGCACCATTCTCAAAGGAGTACAATGATTTTAGTAGGACCCTATGCAAAAAATGCAAAGTGAATAACGCATCCATTTGCCTAAGATCTATGCAATGCACAGACAAAAGCCTTGATAAAAGGAACATAAGTCAATAGTGACCAGGACAAAATCTTTGTTTCTGCTCCTTTCCAACTTCTCAAGCACATGGAAATTTGAGGGACTAGGAGGCTGACTGCTCTTAATACTTTAAAGTAAGCAGAAAACCATTAACTGCTTAAAAAAAAATAACAAATTCTTAAGATGAACTAATAGAGGTACACTGTCAACAAAGAGGACAACAGTTCTACAATTCTCCATATATGGACAACATATGGATCCCACATCTTCAGAACTGAAGAACCCCTGAAGGTAGGTGGCCAAGTAGTGATGAGGGCTCTTCTTTAGCATTATAAAGTGGCCAGAACACACAGACAGGAGCCAGTGAGCCAGTAAAACAGTGCAAACACTAGTGACATCGTTAAATGTCAGAAGAAGCAAATGTGAAGAGAGCTAGGGTTTTCCATATGGCTCCAAAGGGCAGCCCTAAAACCAATAGATACAATTTTCTGCTAAATGGGAGACATCTTCCAAATAATTAACCATTCAAAAACTGGAACAGTCTTATTAGGTAATGAGCTTCCTGATGTATCCCTACACAGGTTTCTTCCTATTGCTCTGCTGCATGAAAATTTAGGACAATGTGAGTGAGATTCTTCAGGCTTCAAGGTCAGGTCTTGCAGAAAGTTTCTCACACACAACCAAAGTTAGGTTGAGTGTGCTGAAATGACTACACATAAGCTAACCAAAAGTTCTGGCTCCTTCAATAATATTTTCTCCTATTGTAGGTAAGGATGTCCCAGGCTGGATTTTCAAGTAAGTACCCCAATCTCATCATGAAGGCTTTCATTCTTTCCCCAACTGAGGTCCAGTGCTGTATTCCAGGGCATTTGTGTAGTTATCTCCCCTCCCCACCATCCCAAAGTCACACCCTCACTCTTGCTAAAAGCTATCAACTATAAACCTCATCATTTATAATGCAAAAAGGGAATCATTGATTTTGTTCCGATTAGTCATCATAATGCTTTTCTCTTATCTGTACTTAATCACTGTGGTTTCTCTGAGAATGGAAAGCTTTCTTTTCTATGGGAGAATCTAAATAGCGCTCTAAACAGACACCAGCTGGGCAAACAGTGCAGAAAATGTGGGCCCAATGTGATATGAGCAACCATACCCACAGCCCCAGGCCAAGCAGCCTCGGCATAGCAGCCAAATCACAAATAGCTGCAGAGCGGCTTCTTTTGATCCAACTGTAGGATGCTTCCATTTTTTAAGAGAATGTTCCATCTAATTTTGTGGTCAGTTGCAAAGCCTGAAAATGATAAATACACTAGAAAATTGGACTGTTTCCCTTCTACGACTGGAAATGGACAGAGCCACTACAGCACCCAACAAAGCTAGAAATAGTAAAACAGCAGCCAGATTTTGGTGGTTTTTTGCTTTTTTTGGTTTTATTATTGTGAGGGTTTTTGTTTATTTCCTTATGGTTTTTTTTTGGGGGGGGGGGGGTCAGCAGCTAATGAAATGTAACCCATTAGCCCTTACTTCTGCATCAGCATTTCTATCCTCTCTGGCATCTAAATGCTGTGCTAGTCTTTGTACAGGGATCAGGACTTCATGTGTCTATGTCTAGAAAGGAGGCAACGGTGGCGTGCCATCTTGAGCATCTCCACCTCAAGGCAGCACACTCACCTCTCTCTCTTAAGGAGAATTCCCAGCGACTGGTGAATAAGCTGTGCCAACTCAACATTATATTCCTGTGTGATACAGGAAGAGTTCAAGTGAAAATGATGGATGGATGCATGACATTATATACTTGTCCAAGGAAGTCAGGATAGAATCGATGAATGAATGATTCCTGTGAGGCTGCAGACTGTGGAACAGTAAGGTGGAAATCGTCCCCTGAGAAAAAGTTCTAGTGTAAGCTTAGGTAGGGTGGAAACAAAGTATCATGGCTTCCTTGTCCTAAGTGAACAGGGGTTGGACAACAGCCTTTGCTAAGAACAGAGTTTCCCTGGGATTGGAGCTGGGACAAGTATTTCCAGGTCAATGCACCAGGGAACAATGAAGCTAGCTAGAGGCAGGGCAGAAGGGAATAAGGTTTCAGTGGCAAGGCAGCCTGAGGTCTGACCCTGGGATAGAGAGCCTCAGAACCCACTTCCTTTAGGGCAGGGTTGCTGGGCTTTTGCTCTGGGGGAAGAATGAAGCCACATCTTAACTTACACTTCCTCATTAAGTGGACTCAACTGCTTTCTATGCTCAGACACTGTGGTTGCCTTGACTGGGCAGTGTCCTTATGTTCCAAACTCCAAATTCTAGCTACAGGCACAGTTTTTATTTGCATCCTATCTTTTTATAACCTGATACACACCTCTGAAAGGGGTGCACTGCTTTCCTGATTTTGCTAACCTTAGTAAAGTTGGATCTACCTGGTCCAAGCCTCAGTTAACCAGAGGCCTCCTTCCAAATACAGGAGGTGGTGGTGACAGCAGAACGACTGGACCTTCCAGGAACTGAAAGCTAACTGCATGTGGATTTATTCCCCAGGAGCGGACCTGGGCATTGGTTACAGCCATGTCTAGGGCTTACACTTAGCCAGACACTGACACAAGAGGTGAGACCCAGTGCACTGTAGGGCAACAAGGGTCTCCCCTTCTTTCTGTTCTGAAAGATGAAAGCGGTCAATCTAAGTACAGAGTGTTAGAGAAGAAGAGAGGGAAGAAGAAGAAGAAGAGAGGGAAGAAGAAGAAGAAGAAGAAGGAGAAGGAGAAGGAGAAGGAGAAGGAGAAGGAGAAGGAGAAGGAGAAGGAGAAGGAGAAGGAGAAGGAGAAGGAGAAGGAGGAGGCAGAGGTTTTGTTCTTGGAACAGGAAAGCACATCTGGTTGACCAGGTGTCTACCTGAGAGCCCAGGTAATGAACGTCCTACAGACAAAGGTGCCTAGGACTGAGCCCATGTTTAGAGGTCAGCAAGTATCTCATAAGTGGACTGGAACCCTGGGTTTCCAGGGAGGGTGGGGCCTCATAAAGTCTGTTTTCCCCACTTCCCTTCGCACTGGCCCTCTTTCTCTCTGAGAGCTTGCATGGAGAAGCAGCGACCTGTGCCGAGGTGCAGGCCCACCCTTGGGCCCGGCAACATTCACTCAACTTCACCCCTGCACACCAGTTTCCAGGTATTTCACCTGAGAAACAGCTTCAGCAAGCAGCCTTCCTCTGCTCGGGTTCCCAGTGGGTACATCCCCTTCTGTATGTCCCACTCTTTCTCTGCAAGAGAAAGTCCACATCTGGATGTCACTTTCTTTTCCTCAGAGACCTTATTCTTGGTCTCTCCTTTGGAATTACCCTATGTTCCCTCTATATATGTTCTCCATCAGTGTTTTTTATAGGAATTCGCTTCCTTGTCTTTCAGTAAGTGCTCCAGTGCACTTAACTGAAGAAGCTAGGTGAAACAGAGAGCTCCCTCCTTTTCCTTCTCCCTCATGCTCTCTCTAGCAAAACCTGTGAGCCTGTAGTTATAGGAGAGGAATCAGCAGGAAGAACTGTTTCTCAGTTGGGTTACATCATGGGAACCATGAATACCATGATGTGTTTAGGAAGAAAACTCAACAGCTGGCCTTTGATATGATGTGACGTGGGATGGAAGATTCCTTGATGGCTCCCCAATTTTGAATTTGGACAACTGAGTGGATGGCAAGTGAGGGGAGGAAGGCAAAACAGACAAAAAAACACAGGTAAGTTTGGGTGAATATCCATCCAACCTCCCTCAGAATAACCATTTCCTGAAAAGTTATTTATCACCAACTTACTTCACTAGATAGGTAGGTAGGTAGGTAGATACAGAGTCTCATGTGTGTGTGTGTGTGTGTGTTTGTATGTGTGTGTGTTTCCCTTTATAATTTTCTTATAAATTTTAAAATTTTCCCCAGCTTTATTAAGGTAAAATTGGCAAATAAAACTATATGCATATACAATGTACATGTGACAAGTGGGGCACCTGTGGTGTGATTATGTCCATTTAACTAACCTATCACCTCACTACTATTGAAGCAGAAGGCAAGCCCCTGTTAGACACCAAATCTGCTAGCATCTTGTTCTTCGCATTCTCCAACTCCAGAACTGTGGGAGACAATTTAATAAGTCAACTAGTATATGGCATTTTGTTATAGCAGCCTGAACAGACTAAGACAAATACAATATTATTAACTGTATAATGTTGTATATCATAAAATTTTTATATAAACTGTATATAAGATACAATTTACAAATAAAGTCACACATCACTTAATGAGTGGGATATGTTCTGAGAAATGCACTGATAGTGGCTGGGGTTATAGCTCAGTGGTAAAGCACTTGCCTAGCATGTGTGAGACACTAGGTTCGATTCTTCACATCACATATAAATAAATAAAAATTAAATAAAGGTCCATCAACAAATAAAAAAATTCAAAACAAAAAAATAAATGCACTGATAGGCAATTTTGTCACTGTGCAAACACCACAGAGTGAGAAATCTCAATGGTATCCTACTACACACTAAGCCTCGGTGGTACAGCCCATTGCTCTTAAGCCACACACCTGTACAGCAACTGCTGGCAACGGCAACACAGTAGTAAGTCTATATATCTAAACATATCTGACCACAGAAAAGGTACAGTAAAAAGACCACATAAGAGTTTTTAAATGGCACTGTCTAGGGCACTCAACATGAATGGAGCCAGCAGGAGTGGCCTCTGCTCTGGGTCAGTGAGTGAATGCAGGGAAGGCCCAGGACAGTACTGCACACCACTGTACACTCAGGTACACTACATCTATTGGTGTAAAGAAATCTGTTTTCTTCACCATATTCATATAGCCAAGGGATTTTTGACAGAGACACCAAGAACACAGAGTGGAGAATAGTCTCTGAGAAACAGAGTTTGCATAACTGGATATACAATACAGAAAAATGAAACCAGATCCCTTCCTCCCACAATACCAACTCCAGATGGGTCAACACCTAGATGCTGAAGTTGAAAGCTTAAAGAAACACTTTAAGACATTGCAGGCAATGATATTTTAGATAGGAACCCAAAGGCACAGTCAACAAAAGTGAAAATAGAAAAATGGGATTATTTCAAACCAAGATGCTTCAGCATAGCAAAAGAAATTCTCAAGAGTGAAAAGAAAATCTCCCACAGATGGGAGAAAATACATGCCAACTATTCACCTGAAAAGGAACTTATCTCCAGAACATATAAGAAACTCAAAAAGCTAACAATCCAATTTTTTAAATGGACTAAAAAACTAAACAGACACTTCTCAAAAGAAGACATGTGGGCAGTCAATGAGTATGTGAGCAAATGCTCAACCTCATGAATCATCAGAGCAATGCAAATCGTAACCATTATGAGATCCCCTCACCCCAACAAGACTATTACAAATGCTGCTGAGGGTTGAGAACAGGAATTCACACACTGTTGGTAGGCATGTGAATGAGTACAGTCATTAGGGAGAACAGCATGAAGACACCTCAAGAAACTCAAGATAAAACTACCATGTAATCCAGCAATGCCACCACTGGGTCTATAGCCAGAGAAGATGAAATCATTGCAACAAAAGGACACCACACGCCCATGTTCACTGCAGCACTACTCATGACAGCTCAGAACAGAATCAACCAGATGCTCCTCAATGGATGACTGGATAGAGAAAATGTGGTATATGGACACAATGGAACACTATTCAGCCAATAAAAAAAAAAAAAAAAATGAAGGCCTGTCATTTGCAGCAACATGGGTGGAACTCGAGGTCATTACATTAAGTGAAATAAGCCACACACAGAAAGACAAGTACCACATGTTCTCACTCGCTTGTGGTAATTAAATCAGTCTTGTAGAGGAATGGAGTGGTCACTAGAAACTGCAGGAGGAGGGGTGGAGGGGAAAGAAGTTCAGTAGGGGCACTAAAACAGAGTAGAGGAATTGCTTCTGGTTTTTCCTTAGTACGACAGAGTAGCTAATGATTACAACAGCAGATCCCAGCCCGTAAGAATGATGAATGTGTGAAGAAATGGAAACTATCACCCTGATCTGCTTAGTGCACACTGTGCACATGCACTGAGTCCCCACTGTGTACCCCATAAAGATGTACTACTATGTCTCAATAAAAAATCTTTCCTCAATAACAAATTAACCTTTAGTTTATTGTAACTATTTATAGACTTTTTATCTTCTTTTACTCTTTTGTAGTAACACTTAGCTTAAAAAACATATTATACGAACTATTCAACATTTTTTCTTTGTATCCTAACTTTATAAATTTTTTTCTATTTTTTAACATTTTTAACTTTTAAACTTTTTGTTAAAACTAAGACACAAACACACACATCAGCTGAGGTCTATACAGGGCCAGGATCAATATCACCATCTTCCCCTCCACATCTTGTTGGCCTGGAAGAGCACACACAGAATTGCCACCTCTCAGGACAGCAATGCCCTCCTCTGGAATGCCTCCTAAGGACTTGCCTGAGGCTGCTTATAGTTAGCTTTTCATACAAGAAGGAGAAGTACACTAAAATTATGCTTAATGATGATTATAGTAAATACATAAACCAGTGACATAGTCTAAACTCATAATCAATAGCAGGGCTAGGGATATCACTCAGTGGTAGAGTGCCTGACTAGTACACCCAAGGCCATAGATTTAATCCCCAGCACACACACAAAAAGAAGTAGAGCACACACCTAAGCCAGTAATGTACTTACTGTCCCTGTGAAATAGTATGTAGCCAGGCATGGTGGCACAGGCCTGTAATCTCAGCAACTCAGGAGACTGAGGCAGGAAAACCACAACTTAAAGCCAGCCTCAGTAAACTTAGCAAGGTCCTAAGCAATTTACTGAGACCCTGCCTCGAAATAAAAAATAAAAAGGGCTGGGCATGTGGCTCAGTCGTTAAGCATACCTGCGTCAAATTCCCAGTACCAAAAAAAATAAATAAAATTATACATATATAGATATATACGTACATACACACACACATACTGTACAATTGTACATAATTATACGTGATTTATTTATCTTGTCTTGTTTGTTTGCTTTTGTTTGCAATACCAGGGATTGAACCCAGGGCCCATGTGTGCTTAGGCAAGCACTCTACCAATGAGCTATATCCCCAGTCCTTTTTAATTCTGAGCGAGAATCTTACTAAGTTGCCCAGGCTGACCTCAAGCTTGAGATCCTCCTGCCTCAGTCTCCCAAGTAGCTGGGATTACAGGCAAAGCCACTGCACTCAGCATGCACTATGCTTCCATACGACTGGAGAACAATGGACTTAAGAAAACCCAGGCATGCTAGCAAACGCCTGTAATCCCAGGGACTCAGAGGCTGAGGCAGGAGGATCATAAGTTCAAGGTCAGCCTCAACAAGTTAATGAGATCCTGTCTTAAAATAAAATTTAAAATGCCTGGGGATGTAGCTCATGGTACAGTGCCCCTGGGCTCAATACTCAGACTGAAAAAAAAAAAAAAAGAACTATCGGCTTATTTAGACCAGCATTACCACAAACGTGTGAATAATGTGGTATGCTATGATGTCACAATGGCTACAGTGTCTGTAGGCGATAGGAATTTTCAGTGCCATTATAATCTTATGGCGGTCCACCATCAACTGAACCACAGTTATACAGTGCATGACTATGATAAAAAATATGTAATACCTTTTATTATGAATTGGTACAGGCAACTGATTCTCACAGAATGAATGTTTTGTTGATTTTTGTCAAAGTGCTGCTGTAGTTGCAATCCACCTACAATTGTAATCAATAAACAAAGGTAATTCCAATATGAATACTGGTTGATTTTTTTTTACATTAACAAGAAAGAATAACAACATGTAGTGGGAAGTCACTTTTTCATCATTCATGAGAGCAACCTCTTTGCTGAATCAGATGGTAGTTTCCAAATACTAGACAACTATTTCCCAATTTCAGTGCTGTTGACAACGCAACAGCCACAGACATGACTAACCCGGAAGTTTAATCTGCATTATTAACATTTTGTCTATCATTTTCTTGCATCTAGATAATGAACAAAACAAAGCCTGACCTATAGCACTGGCCAATTTCCTTGATGTAAATACACTCCTGGTGGCTTTCTTCTAACCCCCAGGTGATGTCCACCACAAGCAAGAGCTCTTTATCCCACAGGCTCTCATGCTTACCCATTAGACTCAGCTCTCCTTGATCTCATCATTCCCCCTAACTTTTTTTTTTTAATTTTTTTTTTAGTTGTTGATGGATCTTTATTTTATTCATTTATTATTTATATGTGGTGCTGAGGATCGAACCCAGTGCCTCACGCATGCCAGGCAAGCGCTCTACCACTGAGCTACAGCCCCAGCCCCCCCCCCACTTTTCCTGTAGATGATCCAGTGGATCCTGCTTCTAGTCTGTCAATCTTGGCCTGATATGCTATTATGTATCAAAGGAAGGTCTACTGGTGGAGAGGACTGGCTCCACTCATCACTAAAATCCACAGCCATGACATCAAAAAAAATCATTCCACAGAGATGTAGATCATCTGCTCACAGTAACTCGCTGCCACATTTGCGTTTAAAGTTGTATGACATCCGCATGTGCTACAGCCCACACATGCTCACTAGTCGATCACACTCAACTAGGACTTCGCAGTCCTCCATGTCCTCACACAACTAAGGATGAGGTGCTCAGGAAAGAAGTTCATTTATTTTGCTGGGAAGAAAGCTCCCTCTCTTGGGGGGACCCCCAGCATCACCAGAACACTCAGTTCTTTTCCATCTCCTTACATTCCTTTGTATCAAATACCATTTCACAACAAGCTCTGGACCTTGGTTATGCCCAGGACACACACTCTCATACCCCAGTTTAGAGGCACCCACAGCCCACAGTAAGAGATGTTCCTACTCCCCGTCTACTTCCAAGGAACCTAACAGGCTAGATGCACCCACTTAATACTCTTCCATGTGCAGATCATAGCCCGCATGGTGTACTGTTTGACAACACTGAACAGCACGTTTGTTGTTCCTGAATATGCCATGATGGTTTATGCCTTGGCCTATTCTATTTCTACTTCTGAGTACACTTTTTCTACCTCTATCTTTGGGTTGAAACTCTACAAAATCCAATTCAGCTATTTCTTCTCCATGAAACTTCAAACATACCCAATTTGAAATTCTCTGATCTATATCCTCTACACCACACATATCATTTTTTACACCCTAGATGGATGATATCTTCCCCCTAAGGGAAAAAAGTCAAGTTTACCACTTACCATAAGAATAGTGGATTCCCCAGTCCCAGTGTTCCTCAGCTATAATGTCAATTTACTGCATGCTTAACATCCACCTAGGCCCCTCCACATTACCCCTGTGAGATTTGGCAGGCAAGGAGAATGATACCAACATGCAGCTCGCTCAGCCTGCTGTGCCATGAATGATAAAGTCCTTTATCTCTAACCCAGGATTATTGTGTCTCTTGCCAGTGGGCATGAAACAGTAATGGGGACTACCTTAATAGCCTAAAAGTAGAGTAAATACAGACTCTTCACAGATCTTGGATAAAGTTTATGTCCTTTCATTCTTGGGTCCCCAGAGTCTAGCACAAGTCCTGATTAGTATGTCTGAAATTTAATCAACTTGAATTAACTAAACCAAAGACAGGCAATTTTCCTTCTACTAAGCACTATCTAGCCCCATGTTTTTCAGCCTCAGCACTACTGACATTTAGGGCCAGATAATTCTCTGTTATAGGGAGGCTATCCTGTATATTACAGGATGTTTAGCAGCATCCCTGGCCTCTATGCTATAGATGTCAGTAACACCCACGTCCCCACAACTGTGGCAACCAAACACATCTCCAGACATTGCCAAATGTCTCTTCCTACCACCCCCACAACTGCAAACCACAGGGGAGGGGTGAGAGTAGAGAAGAGCAGGCAAAGGGGTCAAAACTATATTATAATTTAGTGTAGTCGCAGAGTCTAATGTATTGGAGAGGGGCATAAAATACTGCACTCACCTGCCTTTTCACCCAAGGATAATACATGATGGGCAACAATAAACACACGAGCATGGGCACTTATGGATCCAGGCAGGGGCACCAGCCACACGGTTTCATCCACATCCCCAGGCATTCTGAGAAGTAGGTGTTTTCAGTTTGTAGGAACCTGAGGCATGGGGAGGTTACACAGTTCATCCAAGTGGAAGAATTGGACTTGAACACAGAATTATTGGTCTCCAATGTCTTTCTTAATTATTAACCTAATGTTATGATCCCACAAAGAATATGGGGGATAGGCTTGGCAAGAGAGGGGGCTGGAAGTTAAGAAATGGGAAACTGAACTTCACCCTAAGGAGGGAAATAATCAAACTTACATGAATCCACCACTCTTTTAAGGGTTAAAAATACATAACAACTCTTTCGATATTCTAAGTGCATAAATAGTCTTAGAATATGTAACAACATGTACTTTAATTCCTACTTCAAACGCTAAAACACAGGCCTTCATGAGCAGCTCTTTTCTGCATCCAGAAAAATGTGAACCATCCAGTCCTGAAAGAAGGCAAGTGCTAAAACCTGTTTCAACAGAGCAGCTGCTGGGCGGAATGTGGATGGAGTGCCTTCGCCATCTGGTGGTGAGTTAAGGAACTATCTCCACCGCTATATGGTGGATCGTATATATGATGAGGAAACTAACTTTGCCCAAGGATTCAGAGGAGCAAGTGGCAGAACAAGGACTCAAAATCAAATCTATTTTCTCCAAAGTCTAGCTCCTAACACTTAAACCATCCAGCTGCAAGTTTCCAACAGCAAAGGTAGCAGTGTGCACTCAGAGCTCGATATATGTGGGACACAATGCCAGGCCCTAGGGCTACAGAAGTGACTGGGGTCCAGCCTGCTAGAATTGGCATATATGGCTTCCAGTGCCCATATTCATCCACTCACCAGAGTTTATTAAAAATAACAAATTCTCCTAAACTCAACTCTAACATTTGAAAAAGAATATTAAACTCTATAATTTTCAAAAATTATTGAAAATAAAACTCGAAAAAGATATTAACATCAAGAGAGTAATAGATTGATCCTGTGATCTCCCTATTAAAGGAAGAAAAAATAGATTTGGGGCAATTCGGATTTGAAGGACTTTTTTCCCACTTTATTTAGTCATGATGGAGGCCAGATGGAATTTTCAGGTGGTCAAATGCAACAACTAAAATGGAACTCTTATTCTATACTCAGTGATGCAGAACATCAAATGAGTAATGAAAAATTACAAAAGACACTCCACTTGAACAAATATTAAGTCAGCACTTCTAAATATTACATGCTTCTTGGACAGCTACCATAAGTCAAAAGCACATCTCACAAAAACTGGAGCTAACAATCAGTAGAATAATCAGGCTATGCACATCACTTGATAAAATCACCCACTCCCAGCAACTTCTGGCAAGCCTTTGTTTCCCACTTCTTGTCTGAAACACAGTGTTTGCTTGGCAAAAGCCAGGAGACATGAGAACCTCCCACAGCAAATGTTGATATAAAGAAAATGTCCTAAGTGACCAGAGATATTTATCCAGGTATTATTTTCGCCACCTGTGCAGAGTTTACCAAGTAGGCGGGTAAGGTCACTATCTTGTATGCGTTCAGCTTGAGTTGCCTGGATACCAGGTCTTACACTCAAGGGGGAACATAAATTTAATTGTTCCTCTCTTCACATAAACCATAAGGATTCCAAATTAGATCATATCACTGAGCCACATGAACAAGCATTATGCATTTGGATTCTGCATGGCTTGCCAAAGCTGCCTTCTGAAACCAAACAGGAAGCTTTACAATAGAAAAGATATTTTAGGTTCTCATCAAACACAGCCAGCTTTCAAGAATCTCTCCCCTTGGCAGGTGTCTATGTTGGGTTTATCACTTCTAATTGCTGGATATATGAAGGATATTTCTGAAGACTGATTCCCTTTCTGCAGCCAAATGGCTTGTATATGTTAAAAACATACTCAGAAACTGCCATTGGTGGACACAGTCATCAATGCCCAGTAATTCTAGGACATACTTGGCTTACATAGGGTCCCCCCACCCAAAAAAAAAAAAAAAGAAAGAAATTTGGAAAAATAGGCCCAGAAAAGGACACCATTATAAATTTTATAGTAGGAATAAACTTTTAGGTTGCAGTTATCTGAAAAATCTTAAACTAAGAATACTAAAACATCATGGAAATTTTTAAGGTCTCTTCATGAAGCCATTTTTTTTTTACTATATTTTCATTTCATAGCATTTATCACAATTGAAACTAATGAATTTTCTTCATAATTATTTACTTAATGTCAGTCTCCCTGGTTATTCTATAACCCCTGAAGAAAGTAACCAGCACTAATTTGTTTGCATTCCTGGTGCCCCACACAGTCATGTACTGAATAACAATACTTCAATGACAGATTGCAGATATGACAATGGTCCCAAAGATTATAATCGAGCTGAAAATTTCCTCTCATGTACCTTTCGTGTTGAGCAGGCTTGTAGCCTAGCTATGTAGTAGTTATACCATTTAGGTTTGCAAAAATACACTGTGATGTTCAGACAACAATGAAATCACCTACCAATGAAGTTCTCAGAACTACCCCCATCATTAAATGACAGACACTATGTTGACACACAGTAGGGGCTCAGAAAAAATGTTGATGCTATCTCTGCATAGGATTATGATTTCATTCTCCGAATTTGTCAACTAGCTGTCTGAAAAGCATTTTGTTTCATTTCCTGGTTTTGCTATTACAATATAGTTATGCAACATATTATACAAATGAAATGTATGTTCACCCCAGTGTTTTTTTGTTTGTTTTTTGCAACTTCCTGTGAATCTATGATTATTTCAAAACAAAAGGTTTAAAAAAAAAAAAAAACATTTTGCTTCCTGTCACCAACTTCTTGAATCTCACAGAAATAACAAGGACTTCCACTTCAATCTTTTCTCGTCCACGATATACTTGACTTTCTGATCTCACCAACGTCTTCCCAGAGCTTGACTTTCAGCAACCTAACTAGCTCATCTTTATTTCCCGCCAGCCCTTGACAAAGCAGATCATTTGTACAACTGCTAACCTTCTGAGACCACCAACAGAAATACTACCTATGGTAACAATTCTCACACAACTTGTCCTCCACACACAGCCAGCCAAAAAGCTGTCACGTGGTGATAATTCTCAAACTCTAACACGAATACCAAGGGTCAGGGGAAGGGCTGTTTGATGACCCACTCATTCCCTCAAGATTCCGGGCTGGCAGTAAAATACAGAGCAACGGGCATCCAGGTTCCCGGCCGTGAACCACACACCTAAGTATCCTTCAGCCACACTCATGGAGCTGCATATGATGTGAAGCCACTGCCAAGCTAACAAAAGCCTCGCGAAACTAGAAAGCACACTAAAGCCAACGGGAAGTCTTCCCAGGTCACAACACCGAGATTATTTCTCACACCTGCAAACTGCCGCCCAAAATGCTTACCACTCACTACTGGCTTGAAGCACACGGCCTGGTTCAAACTGTCAAACCAACCCCCGGGCGGTATTAACCTTCGTGAAGCACAGCAGGCCGCGCTGCGCGCGCACACTCAACCTCCACCTCCGGAGGCCATATTGCATCGGGACCGAAATGCATGATGGGAAGGTGCGTGTGTCCACCTGCGTCAGGACCGCAGAGCACGATGGGAAGGCGCATGCTGCACACACCGGGTGCAACCGAGCCCGCGCTCTGTGGTTCCGCATGCTCCTAGCCAAGCCCCGTCCCTGAAGAAAAGCAAATCCTGAGAAATGGTCATCAAATTCACATTCGTGCCCGCGGGTCAGCTTTACAGCACCTTGGCACTTAACACGGCACTTCAGTTGACAATGTAAGGACCAGTGGAAAGAGCAGCAATGTGTCACGGGAGAACAGCCTACAGGGACTTACAAATGGTGAGGCCCAACTGCCAGAAAGAGAAAGAAATGAAAACCAATTTTCACTACCTCCTAGAGAGCAGTGGGACGGTGCAGAAGAGGGCCGAAAGAGGCGAGAGACTCTTCACTGTTAATTTATGTTTTTAATATGGCAACATGATCGAAACTTCTGTTGTCCCTGTCAGGCAGTGAGTCCAGAGAGACAAACTGCTCATCCTCTACTGGTTTTTTAGCAGAAAAGAAATGTACGTTGGCATAGCATTTTCAGATTGATAAAGTGCTTTCACCTACAGAGACCTAAACTCTCAGCAATCCTACGCTATTATTACACCCAATATACAGATAAAGAAACGCATAGAGTCACAGAGCAAGTAGTAAGTGACAGAGCCAGGATAACAGTGGGACTGGCCAGGTCAGCAGTTCCAAGGAGAGATAAAAGAAGCAGGTGAGAATTCCTGTGCTATTCTTTGGGAAAAGAAAGAAAGCACAGTTCCCTGGATGGGGGTGGGTCCATATATGTAATGGACCTAGGACTATGGAAATAGGACGTCAGAGAGGTATGTTTACTCTTGTCCAGACAATTCAAAGAGAATAGTCCCTAAGCTGATAAATTCTTATTTCAAAGGTGATTCATAGAACATTGTCTCCAAAAATAAACCCACCCAGAAATGTGAGATGAGATAGTCATAAAGGCCCCAGCTGTTACTTGGATCTTGGTGCCTTAAATGGGACACCAGCTTAAGTCAAAATATCAAAGGACTTTAAAGCAAGCAGCTCACCTTGAAGTGACTCTGGAATATGACCTGAGCCCCAGAAGAACAGAATCTCAGAGAGCAGGCCCACAATAGCAGCAAGAGGGCAAGAATAACACCAAAGCCCAAATGTCAGCCTGTAGGGACTCCTCAGACTCAGGCCATAGGAAGGAAAGCAAAGGCACACCTCCACTATGAAAAGACCATCTTTCCCCTCTGAAAGTACTTACTCTAAACACAAACAAACATACCTGAATTTTCACAGCGCAAACAGACCATGGCCTTAGGGGACAATGGGAGGAAGGGGAGGGAAATGAATCGAATAAAACTCTGCACTAGGTGTTAGCCCATGGCGCTACCCCTTACTGTTCCTATCATTTCCATTTCACCATTAGGAACAAAAAAGCTTGGCCTCACTACCTCATAGAGCTGCTATGAAAAGGCAGCTTTTGCCAGCACCCTTTGAGCATGGAAGTGTAAAGCTTAGACACCAATCTTCAGTAAAAAGTTTGTTCTCCAACTCTGCCTACAGTTACATCTTGGATTCTTGAACCAGGGTTTTGATTTTTGTTTGTTCATTTGGTTTTGGTCTTGCCTCGTTCTGGACATGCAGTCTGTAGCCATGCTGTGGTTTCTGAAGATCCCTGGCATTCATGTATTGAATCCAGCTGATACTTCCTCAGTTCTAGACCAATGTGACCTCATTTATCCTCCTGTTAGAAACTCTGTGGGCGCATCACCCTGTGCAGACAATAAGGAGAGGAAAAGAGCAGCACCAGGTGTCAGCCTCCACATCAGTCATTAATCTGGGGACTAAGGCCTGGCTGAAGAAGTCCCAGAGGACCTAAAATACACAGGACATGAAATTTATATCCTAACCTTTTTTTTTTTTTTTGAGGGTTAGACCAGGGATTGAACTCTGGGGCACCTGATCACTGAGCCACATCCCCAGCCCTATTTTGTATTTTATTTAGAGGCAGGGTCTCACTGAGTTGTTTAGCACTTCACTTTTGCTAAAGCTGGCTTTGAACTCATGATCCTCCTGTCTCAGTCTCCTGAGCTGCTGGGATGTGCCACTGTGCCCAGCTACATTCTAACTTTTTTTTCTTTTTTTTTGGTACCAGGGATTGAACTCAGGGGCACTCCACCACTGAGCCACATCCCTAGCCCTATTTTGTCTTTACTTAGAGACAGGGTCTCACGGAGTTGCTTAGCGCCTAACCATTTCTTAAATGAACCATTCAGTAGTGCTAGATAGATGCACACTGTTGTGCAACCATCACCATCTACCTCCAGAACTCTTCATTTTGCTAAACCAAAACTCTCTACCTGTTAGATAATATCTTCCCATTGTCCCTTCCCTCAAACTCTGGCAAACCACCATTCTACCTTCTGTGTGTCTGAGTCTGACTGCTCTAGGAACCTCATACAAATGGAATCACCCAGTATTTGTCCTATTATGTCTCACTTATTTCCCTGAGAATGGTGTCCTAAAGGTTCATTCATGTTGTAGTACATCTCAGAATTCCTTTCCTTTTTAACTGAATATTTCATTGTATGGATCAATGACACTGTGTTTCTCCATTCATACGTCAGTGGATGCTTGGATTGCTTCCACCTTATGGCTTTTACAAATGCTGCTGCTGTGAATATAGTTATACACATATCGGTTGGAGATTGCAGCCCTTCTTCCAGCTACCCAAACTGAGGTAAATAAAAGTGAACAGTGCATTCCAGAAGACTGTTATTTTACTATTGTGATGTTACTTCCCAAGTCCACCAGAAGATGAGCATTTGGGCTCTCCTGTGTCAGAAGCTTCCAAGATTCTCCCCCTTCCTACTCAATAACACACACACACACACACACTCTCTCTCTCACAACACTCAGTACCCACTATGATGCTCAAACATTCATTACACACACGAAACCTCTCGCATACACCCCAACTTTCATGACACACACTCCAACTCACATGAACACCTCACCACTCAAATGCCCCAACTCTCACATGTAACCTCACTTTTTAAAATTTATTTATTCTACTTAGGTATACATGACAACAGAATGCATTTTGATTCATTGTACACAAATAGAGCACAACTTTTCATTTCTCTGGTTGTACACATTATAGAGTCACACCACATGTGCAGTCATACATGCACCTAGGGCAATGAAATCCATCTCATTCCACCATCTTTCCTGCCCTCATGTTCCCTCCCCTCACTCCCTCCTCTTTGACCAAAGTTCCTCCATTCTTCCCATGCTCCCCCCTCCATTATGTATCAGCATCCACTTATCAGACAGAACATTTAGCCTTTGGTTTTTTGAGATTGGCTTACTTCACTTAGCATGATATTACCCAACTCCATCCATTTACCTGCAAATGCCATAATTTTATTCTCTTTCAATGCTAAGTCATATTCCATAGTGTATATATACCACAGTTTCTTTATCCATTCATCTGTTGAAGGACATCTAGTTTGGTTCCACAGTTTAGCTATTGTGAATTGTGCAGCTATAAAAATTGAAGTGGCTGCATCACTGTACTATCCTGTTTGGGGGTTTGTATGTTTTTTGTACCTGTGATTGAAGGTAGGGGGATTCAACCACTGAGCCACATCCCCTGCCCTATTTTGTGTTTTATTTAGAGACAAGGTCTCACTGAGTTGCTGAGCAGCTTGCCGTTGCTGAGGCTGGCTTTGAACTCATGATTCTCCTGTCTCAGCATCCCAAAGTGCTGGGATTATAGTCGTGCACCATCATGCCTGGCTTAGTATGCGGTTCTTAAGTCCTTTGGGTATAGACCAAGGAGTGGAATAGCTGGATCAAATGGTGGTTCCATTCCAAGTTTTCTAAGGAATCTCCATACTGATTTCCAGATTGCTTGTACCAATTTGCAGTCCCACCAGCAATGTAAGAGTGTGCCTTTTCCCCCATATCCTCGCCAACACTTATTGTTGTTTGTATCTTGATAAATGCCATTCTGACTTGTGTGAGATGAAATCTTAGAGTAGTTTTGATTTGCATGTTGTAATTACTAGAGATGTTGAACATTTTTTCATATATTTGTTGATTGATTGTATATCTTCTGAGAAGTGTCTGTTCAGCTCCTTAGCCCATTTATTGATTGGACATAACCCCACTTTTATACATACCCCAACTCTTGAACACTTCAACTGTCATGCACTAACTCACATACCCCAGATCTCACACCTCAACCGTCACTCCACGGCTGTCCCACATACCCCAAGTCTCTTGTGTCCTCGTTCCCAAGCAAACCTCCCTCTCACACCTTTCCACACACACCTCAACTATCACACACACCCAACTCCACCACATACAACTCTCACATGCTCAACTCTCATAGGTGCCCAACTCATACTCAGTTCTCTCACACACATCCCAAGTCACACCCCAGCTCTCTCACCTAAGACCCACCACTCAGAGGCACCACCATCTCTGGGGCCTTGCCAGGGAGTGGCCTGTCTGCTGCACACAAGAACTGCAGCCACGTCCAGTCTCAGGCATCACTCAGAGGGTTCCAGAATTTCCATTCCTGTCCCCCATTTGTCTAAATGGGATCCTTTTATACTCTTGAAAACAGAATGCCTCCTGACTCTGCCATTGGAAAAGAAAAACTCCAAGTCTCCTGAATGCAAAGACCTGCTCTCCTTTGGACATGGAAATAGAGGGGGGGAAATCTCAGTACATTATCTCAAATCATAAAGATTTACTTACTCTCTAATTCCAGCTTCTTTGGTTCTATTTTCATTATGTTATATTCACTTTGCATCCAAAGTGGGGAATCGGCTAGAAAACCATATTTTAAGCATCTTCATAAGAATTTTCTGCCATCAAAAATATGGAGAAAATTTTGAAAGTAAGAAAATGTATCTTCAAGACACTCCATTGATTGGAGTAACCAGCTGTGCAAATGTCATTCACACCTGTATCCCCAGTGAACACTGCAGGTATATAGCTGGTCCATAATAAACAACTGAAGGAATAAATAAATAAATGTTTGATGTGAACAAAAGAATGAAGGGAATGGGGTATTCCCTTGCACCCATCTTCACCCTGATTCAGTCCAGGGTAAGAATCCGGCTTAGGAAAGAGAGGTTCAGGAGAAATCTGGAGTCCATTCCAGGGCCTGTTCCCTCCTGGCTGTCCACAGGAGCTTGGACTGAGGTGATAATTCCCCAGCAGAGGACTCTGTGCAAAAAAAATTACACAGGCTGATGTGCAGAGAGTACTCAAGTCTCCCTGGACTCTCCTGACATGAATATATGCAGAGATAAAAGCAGGAAGTGGCCCCCAGACTTCAGCCTGTCTGCTCTCCTGCCTTGGCACTCCAGCATTCCCTGGGAAGTGAACTGACCATTCACACCTTCAGTTAATAACCTCCCTCAATCCACAGGCAGTTCAAGCATCAGATGATCAGAGTGCAGAAAAGGATGTTTTTCCACCCTTTCCAGGAAGACTAAAAGAAAAAAGTCTTTCTGCTCACAACATATACATATTAACTGGCTTTGCCAAGCCTATGTATATATCACAACATATACATAGTTAGAGCCACATATGTGTAGGAGGTGCTCAAAATGCTATGACTCAGCCATCAGAAACCAAATTTATAATGAAGAAGCACAACAGTAACAACAGAATGGACACCTTCTCCACCATCTCAATTGATAGGTCTTCTTCTATAAGCCTGCAGTTTTTGTCATTTGAACCAGGGCATTCAGTCACATATCAAAAAACCCCAGCTCTCGATCCAGCATGCTTGAACTTCAGACAGGAAGAGAGGAAATTATTCTACCAGGAATAAGGACAAGTCAGAGGAGCAAAAGAATGTCAACTCACCTCTTATAGAAAAGACTGCTCTCAGTCTCTTTTTTTTTTTTTTTAAGTAAGGCAACTACAAAAATAATGGCATGCAGTGAATATACTCCCCACTTCAAGCAGCCTCTTCACAGCAACCAGGACCCAGGAAAGTCTGTCATTGAGGTCCATAAAGAAAAGAAAGGCACATCAGCATTGAGGTTTTTGTGGTGAGCCAGGCTGAGGACTCCCTAGAGTTTGCTGCTACTGTCTCGCCAGGCCACTTGATCCCAACATGGCTGTGGTTTGGTCTTCAAACAAGTTGAAAGATAAGCAAATACCCTTCCTTCCAGGTTTCATTTGACTGCCCTCAGCATCCACTCGGTTTTGTGAATGCCACTACAGTAGAATAGAAAGCCACAATTCACCCACACTCAACCACAGAACCCCCATCTACAATAAACCAGAATTGGGGCAGTTTCCCAGCCAAAGAACAAAATCGAATTTGATTAAAAGATGGTACAACCCGCCTCTCAACTACTGGTCTTTTTGAAGCAGGAAATGAGAGAGTTAGGGAAATCAGATGGGTAATTCAACCACTATAAAACACAAGACATCACAGATGATGTCTTTAACAATGCCAAAAACAAAAATTATAGTGTACTGTGAGACTAAAACTTCACTGTTCAATTCAGGAGTCACCAGCCACATGTGGCTATTTAAATTTAGACTTAACTCATTAAAATGATATAAAGTTTAAATTTCAGCTCTTCAGTCATGCTAACCACATACTCCAGGTGTTCAATAGCTGCATGTAGTTAGTGGCTACCAGAGTGGACAGAGCAGATCTGTTGTCCCCAAGCATCCTATCTCCCAGCACAGGACTGAATGATTCCCAGGCCTCTGTTTCTGGTCCTAAGCTTCAGCTAACTGTAGACTATCAATGTTTGAATATACAGTTGACCTCTGTGTTACATGAGTTCTGCATCCATGAACTTAACTAATATAGGATTGAAAATATTTGGGAAAAAAATTGTATTTATACTGAACATGTACAGACCTCCTTTTCCTGTTATGATTCCTTAAACAATGCAGTGTAGCTGCTCTTTACATAGTATTACATTGTAGTGGGCACTATAAGTAATCTATAGATGATTTACAGTATGCAGGAGGATATGTATAGGTTGCATGCAAGATAATATGCCATTTTATATGAGAGACTTGAGCATCTGCAGATTTTGATAACCGTGGGAGGTCCTAGAACCAACCCCCTCAGCTACAGAGGGATGAGTAAACCAAGAGAAAGAGAGAAAAAGGCATTAAAAGGATCATTATAAAAAGAAAAAAGAAAAAAACTCAGAGACCTAAGTATCCATTGTGTACCTCTCTTGGAAATTCCTGAAGACTTATTCAAACATAATAAACACTTGGGTGATTTGTTATGAAACTCTGAGAGTTGGTATGCCAGTATTGTTCCATAAGACACAGCAAGAGTACATGTGCCATGTGTAATTATTTTTATAATGGTCATAGCTTCTTAATCTGAGAGCAGCCCTTTCAACAAAAGGTTGGTTGACAGCCTGATGCTCATGTTGGTAATCTGTTCTGATTTCTGGGGGGATGATTTTAGATCTTCCTAAAAAATAACAGGAAAGCATCCCTTTTCCAACTTCAAGCACTTTTAAGATATTCATTTTATTCATTGGCCCTCTCCTTTCCATATATATTCATCATCAATTAAGTAAATTTTTAATTTTAGGAATTTTCTTAGCACAACAAGCATTTGCCCCAGGACCAGCCCAACTAAGAATCTAACTAAGCTACTTTAATCAGGAGGAAATTTATAAGAAAGCTGCTGGGTCCCTCGTGGAACCCCAAAGATGATAAGACTTCATGAGAATTTGGAAATTCATCAGTTCTCTCTGCCTCTTATCTCTGCTCCTCTTTGTCTAACTACTTAATTCTTCCCACTCTTCAGAACTTTATTCTCTGCTTCACTTCTCACAGATTAAAAGAGGGCCACCCCACAGCTCCAAGAAACACATGCAGCTGCTCCATAACCTCTGAATTTTCATACACTGTTTGGTACTCAGAATCTCTGGGATCTGTTCCAAGTGTCCAGGTAAGTTGATTGATCCCACTTATCTTTCAGTGATCTAAACAACCATGGAGAGAGTGCAGCACCATCTTAGTATGAGTGTGTCCACAGGCAGCCACTGAGGTCCAGGTGAGCAGGAAGGCGGCAGGTCTAAGATCCTCACACTGTAGGCAGTGATGTCAGTCAAAGGTGTGAGGAGAAGAAAATGCAAGTTTAAGAAATGAAAGAGCAAATAGCATAATACAGGGTGTCTATAAAATCTGGAAACATAGGTAATGTTATTTTATTTTTTATCAGATTGAAGATGTTCTTGACAACCTGTATAATCATTCACCTGCATTCCAGACCTTATAGACACACTTCATGTAACACGCTTTCAGAAAACTGATGCCCATTGCCATATTGCTCAAGGATGACAAACATTTTACAATGAGATTAAAGTTTGGCAGGCAGATTTTTTTCCAATATATTAGAAACATTGAGATAATTTTTATGCTTAATTTTCTGAATACATTTGTTTTATTTACAATAAAAATAAGCTAATTTGGGGAAACTACCATCATTTTTCACAGTTTAAGTTAATGTTTCTTTAACAGCCCTACTTTACAGCTTTTTTTTTCCTTCCTGCAGTGCTGGGGATTGAACCCAAGACCTCATGAATGCTAGGCAAGGACTTTACCACTGAGATATATTCCCAGCCCAAAATTTTTCTGTTAAGTTGATTTTGTTACCAATTATCTCTCTGTCTGTTCAAAGATATTAACTATTAAATTAAATATTAAATATTGAAATTTTACTAAAGATATTAAAGTCTTTGAAACTAAAAACAATGATAAAGCCAAATTTTCATCATTACATTTTTTTTTAAATATTTATTTTTTAGTTGTAGGTGGACAGAATATCTTTATTTTATTTTTTATGTGGTGCTGAGGATCGAACCCAGTATCTCACGTGTGCTAGGCGAGCACACTACCATTGCGCCATAACCCCAGCCCCTCATCATTACATTTTTTATGTAAAAAACTAAAACTATAAAAGCTCATAGATCGGGGCTGGGGCTGTAGCTCAGTGGTAGAGTGCTTGCCTAGCATGTGTGAGGCACTGGGTTTGATCCTCAGCACCACCTATAAATAATAAATGAATAAAATAAAGATCCATCAAAAACTGAAAAAAAAAAATTTTTTAAAAGTTCATAAATCACTCATTGTAACTCATTGTTTCTCACAAACATTAACGTAATTTTCATTTTTAATAATAGTTACCCAATTTTCAATTAAAATTATTTCTAAATAAATACTTTCCCTTGCATTGAAAAATAATGATTTGTTTATATTTGGATATTTTTTACTAGGTAAGTTTTTTTCCCCCAGTTTTATTTTATTCCCAGAATGAAATGAAGAACAAGTAATTAAAGGGGAACTGGGTCAAAACTAATCACGGTTTTCCTCAGAACAGCCAAGAAAGCAGAGAACTGAAGCTCTGCTCGTCTCCTGGCCTTTCCAGGTCTTGTGGCCCATCCTTCCCCTGCCTGCTGCAGACCACCCCATTTCCCCTCTGTTCATGACTAATGGGGTAACATGAAAAACATCAGCTTTGATATCAATAAGCTAGAGGATTTTGAGCAAATTATATAATTATACTGAGCCTCAGCTTCCTCATCTGAAAAGGGGGTGGTTAATGGAGATCTCACAGACCTGCTGTGAAGGTTGAATGACACAATGCACATAAAACACCTGACCCAGGTCACAGCACACGATGATTATCTCTATGTTAGTATTGGAAGTGTTATCATTGCCATCTTTCTCTCAATTACATAGCTTTTAAAGTGGACTGTACTCCTGAGAACAACCTCCTCTGAATTGGTCATAAGAACCTGTCCTCTAATCTACCCAATGGCATCCCATCTGGCACATTCTCTAATAGCCCAGGGTTCCTCCCATCCCCAGAACCAGTCTCCGGTGCTATCCCAGACATTGACACAAAGTAATAGCAAGACAAAAGTTGATTCTTGAAATAAGTTAATCATATCATTAAACTTTTGTAAGACCGAAGAGGGGGAAAAGGCACAAATAGAAAGGATTAGAAATGAAAACTGAAATATAAATATTGAGGCATAAATTTTAAAGGGAATTATGAATAACTTATGCCAATCACTTGAAAACATAATTAAAATACATAAATCCCTAGAAAAACACATTGTCAAAAATGACACTAGAAGAAATAGAAAACCTGAATTATCTTATAAACATTTACAAAATGTATTGCTAATTTAAAACCTTTCCTTAGCTGAGTGCTAAGTATATGGGGTTTATCATACCATTCTCTCCATTTCAAGAATATAGAAAGGTAAAAATAATAATTTCTTATAAAGAAATGTTTTTCTAGATAAGTTTCATCAATCTCTCACAAAATTTTTCAGAGACTAGGAAAAGCAGAAATAGTACAGCTCATTTTTTATACTATCATTGATGCCAAAAGCAGACAAGACTGAGATGAGAAAGGAGATTTAGGCCAGAATAATTATACTGAGAACCAAGGTGTGTCTGTGTGGAGATTGAACTTCATGGAGTCTTTGACCTTCAACTCAAGGAAAAGCCATATCATAAAATATTAATCACCTTTTTCCTCTTGTTTTGTGATTTATCTTATTTAACTAGTAATCCTTCCAGCCCATAATCCCACATTTTCAATTCTGCAAACATTTCAATGAAATTGACGCAAGTACATTACAATGAATTGAAAATCATAATCTAGAGCTTATATTTCCCTTATTATCATTAAGAACAAAACTACAGATTGTCCTATAAATAGGATGCTGGGACAACATACTATCTTTTGCATATATAAGCCATCACATAAGTAGGACATTGGGCAAATATGATATCTGGGACAATGGGACAAAATGAGTTAATATCTGATAAATGCATGTTTGCAGGGCAGTGTTGTGGCTCAAAATGAGCCCACTGAGTGGGTGTCAAAATGACACCCACTGCCCCAGCTCCCAGACAGCAGACAGGAGGGACCTCTAGCCCATGCATTCCAGATAGAAATCCTAAACAAGGAGCAGTGAGAATTTATGTGATTTCTGGTGGCTTTGCTACTGCTTAGCCCCATCTCCAGGTGACTATCCAAAGAAATGACCAGATTTGGATAAATCTTATGAGCCAACAAGAAACACCCCCAGCAGCCCCTCCACTCACACAAATGACACCACCCCCTGCTCCTCTCATCACAAGTGAAGACCACTTCTCACAGCCCCTCCTTCCAAAGGTGTTACTTCAGACACAGAGGGTCAGAGCTACTGACTACCTCACACCTATTACTCTGGCTAGCAGTGTAGCCTCATTTATATCATTAGCCCAACTATACACTATGTTGCTAAGTACAGCCAAGTTGAGTAACTGCAGGAACTAAAATATTCTCGCAGTCAGCAATTTCTCATCTCCCAAGTGCAGTTTAGATCCATGCAAACAGACCAGTGTAAACAAAGATAGGCCTGAACTGTTCAGGGGCAGTGAGATCGTTAGTCTGATTGATCTGAAAAGTTCATTTGGGAGTAATGAAAGAGAAGTTTGGCTAGACCAAGATATACCAAGATGTTTTACTTGTTTGGATAGCCCAGGATTTTTTTCCAGCATTTTTTTTTCTAGCAGCAGTGCCCTTTTGATGAATAAAATTTAATTCAGATCTTCAATACACAAAATCGTCCACAGAGCAGGTCTTCTTGCAGTAGGAAGACACAGATTTACCTGTGTGAACTCCTCTTGTATCCTGAATAAGCCCCCAATCCTCGACCCAACCCTACGCAGCACATTGTCCAAAATTCGCTGCCAAGGACCACTGAATTTCCACTTCAAAATATTGTCATAGAGTCATGTGCAGTTTAGAGTTGGGAGGACATATGTAAACCAAACTCTTCATTGTACCCGTGAGAAAATTCTGGGAAGAAGGGCCTTTGTCACTTGTCTGAAGTTCACAGCTGATCCACGTCAAAGACAAATTCCATCTCTGTATCTTGATTCCTACCTCTTCCTATCTTCACCACTCCTATTGAAGCTATCCCCAATTAAATAGAATTGCAATTGCTGAACTTGGACACACGGATGATTCCTGTATTACACTGTTCCCACACTTGAATGACATATGTACACACTTTTGCACAGTTCTGATGATATATGTAGCAGAAGTCCCAGCTAGGCTGAGGATGAAGCCACCAGCCCACACCCATCATGGGAACCAGAAACCTCCCAGGACATTACTGTAATGTCTTTTGAGACTATGGGCAGGTAGAACAGTGTCTCATCTGGGAAGCCATGTGGGAACAGGAGATTGCAGAGTTTCCTGGGAAGCAGTCTACGGTGTAAGATAAAGGGTTAGACCTGATGGGCCAGATTCACAAAAAGGACCTAAGGAAAGGGTAAACAGCCATTCCAGGTATAAATGCATCCCTGTTGACAGTGTGTGCATGATTTGTAAAAGAAAGGTGTACACAATACAATCAATTAAGAAAGATATAAATCCTTGGGAGCCAGCACCTAGCATCTCTGAAGAGTAGCCTCCTCCAGAGAGTAGAGATTGCAAATGTGTTTCCCTACTAGGAACCTAAAGCTCCAAGCATATCCCAAGACCAGGAGCAGCAGACAGTGCCTTCTCCTGCATCCCCACCCCACCCCAGAGCCAGTGTCAGCAACCTGAAGGAGCCCTAGAGCTCCAGGAGACTTGGAGGTCCAGAAGCAAAAACCAGCTCTATCTTTAAGTGCAAGCTAGAAAACTGGAGCACAACACCGGCTGGCCATGCTTGCATTAGATGACAACTCTTGGGGCCAATCACCATGCTGAGACTGATGTGGTGCCATGAGTACCACACCCCTGGATCAGGTGCCTATTGGGCTCACTAGTCCGACTCCCAGCCACACCTGATGGGGAAAGAATGGCAGGACCCACAGGTGAAGAGGGGTGCTGCTACTGGACGGAGAGGTGCTCAACACAGCAAAATGGCAGCTATCGCCACAGCCACTCACCCCAAAGAGTATCCAGACTGTTCATCTAAAAAAGCCAAAGATAGAAGGTTAAAGAATCCAGCCATGGTAGCACACACTGTACCCTAGGGACTCTGGAGGCTGAGGCAAGAGGATCTCAAGTTTGAGACCAGTCTCAGCAACCTAAGGAGGCTCTAAGCAACTTAGTGAAACCCTGTCTCCAAAATTTAAGAAAATAAAAAGGACTGAGGATAACAGATCAAGGATAAAAGGTCAAAATTAAGCTGGGTGTAGTGGCACAAACCTATAATCCCAGCAGCTTCGGAGGCTGAGGCAGGAAGACAGTGAGTTCAAAGCCAGCCTCAGCAGAAGTGAGGCACTAAGCAACTCAGTGAGACCCTGTCTCTGAATATAAAATAGGGCTGGAGATGTGGGTCAGTGGTCAAGTGCCCCTGAGTTCAATTCCTGGTACCCAAAAAGAAAAAGAAAAAGTCAAGGATAAAAGGTTTGAATAAGCTGAAATTATTTTAGAGAGAAGGGTCTGAAAAAGAAGATTGAAAGATAAGGATTTAAGAAGGTTATCCAGGACTGGGTTCAATCTCTAGCCAATAATAATAATAATAATAATAATAATAATAGTTACCCAAGTGGATAATATGGAAAAGGATAAGGAGCTAAGAGAACTAAAAAATAGAAGTCCAGGAATAAAGAAAGATAAAAGGAATAAACTAAAGATCAACAAAAGTTACCATGTAGTGGAACCTCCTGGCTTGCTGCATTATTTCATTTCATCCTCCTAAACAATCCTGCATGATAAATTATCACCCCCAGTTAGAGCTGAGAAATTTGAATTTCAGAAGATCAAATAACACACACAAGGTCATTCAGCTACTTACATGGCAGAATTGGAAATCCAACCCAGGAATGACTGATACTCAAAACCTCTCCCACCTCTTTTCACATCCCTCTGCTCCCTCACCCCCACCCTCAAACCCCTCCTTCTGCCATAGTGCCTCTCACATCCTGCAGTCTTTAAGTCAATTGTGAAGATTTTGGAACTGGTGCAAGAATCTTTGAAAAATGCATTAATAGTATATTTGGAGATCTGTGTGTAAGAATTCAGGAACTACTTTGGGTACAAGTGGAATGGACAGACAAGAACTGGCAACCAGGAAGGTATGAGGGAAGGCTTCTTGCCTGTGAATACCACGAGCATCTCTGGGGCTTGTGAGAACTGCAACTGCTTGGTCCTCATCCCCAGAGGTTCCAATCCTTTGGGTTTGGGGTGAGACTCAAGAATCACAGCTTCAGGGCTGAGATTGTGGCTCAGTGGTAGAGCGCTTGCCTCGCATGTGTGAGGCACTGGGTTCGATCCTCAGCACCACATAAAATAAATAAATAAAATAAAGATATTGTGTCCATCTACAATTTTAAAAAATTTTAAAAAAAAAAGAATCACAGCTTCAACAAGCACCAGCTGATCCTGAAGTAGGTGCACCCTAATGAGAAACTAGGGCAAACTAAAGATGGTAGGGTGGCTTAGTCATCTTTATGTAACTGTGACAAAAATACCTGGCACAAACAACTTAAAAGAGAAAAGATTCATTTCGGCTCCCAGTTTCAGAGCTTTCAACACATAGTCGGTCACCGTCATTGCTTTGGGCCTGAGGCGAGGCAAACATCATGGCAGAAGGGCGTGGCAGGTGAAAGCTGCTTACCTCATGGCAGCCAGAGAGCTGTGCGGGGTGGGGGGACCAGACATGGTCCCTAAGGGCACACCCTTAGTGAACTATTTCCTCCAACCATGTCCCACCTGCCTATAGTTTCCACCTCCCAGTGGCCAGTCCATTCAGTTCTCCATGGATTGATGCACTGATGAGATCAGAATCCCCTGATCCAATCACCCCCCAAAGCCCCACCTCTGGACATCGCTGCACTGAGAAACAAACCTTCAATACATGAGATCTGGGAGGACATTCCAGCCTCAAACCACAACAGAGGATGTGATAAAAGTAGGAGAAAGATGCTTGTGTTCTAATGTTGTGAGAAATGGACAAAAAGACAATGAAGTGTGTCCAGGGCAACTGTTTTGTTTTTGAAGATGTCTTTGTCACCAGAAGAGAATATTCTGGAAGAGCTAGGCAGCTGGTAAAGGGAAGGGAGAGGGGGTGATGCCTCCTGCATCACTAAGTGGCAAAGTACCAAACCTAGACTAAAGCTTAAAATAATTATTAATACTTGATCTAAGGTAAGAGTAAGGAATGAAAATAAGAGGAAAGAATGCACTAAGTCAATGTTATTGATTTACACTCTGAAAGAAATGCCAGAACTATTATTTAGATGTCAAAATAACTCCAAGAAGAGTACAAGGCTGTTTTGATAATTTGAAACCAAATACCTGCCTTCTTTGAGATGAGGCTTTCAGACACAGAGCCTCCGTAAATCCCACTGTGATGCTCTGAGCAGGTCATATTTCCTCTTCAAAGGTTACACCATGTTAAATTATATGCAATTTCAAAAAGAACAAGTCCTTGTCCTGCCTTTGAGTTCCCTTCTCTTAAAAGCATGTTTTGACTCAGATTAATTTATAGCCCAAGGAGATTTGGAGAAAGGAAAAAGCCTTGAAATTGCAAGTAAAAATAACTAAGAATTCTGGTTGCTTCTTAAATATCAAGTAACTTTGTTTTGGGAATAGGACCGGATTAGCAGAGTTACAGGTAAATGGATGGACTGTGGGACATACAGTGTCCAGCAAACAGTTCAGGGGGAAAGTCTAGCTGGGCACAGGGAGTGGCCTCAATGGAGCCCAACACCTGGTGATAAAGCTAAGTTGCTGACCAGGGGAGCGTGAAGTGGGAGAAAGGGGGAAGGCACACTCAGGGGCCCCCCGGAAGTGTGGCGAGGCTAAGGAGCAAACACTCATGAAGCATGGGGATCAGCAGGACAGCTCAGAGCCCTTTACTACAGGTTTGTGAACCAAGCCTGTTGCCCATGCATACCCACATCTTGTCAGCTTCTGTCACGATAGTGGCAGACATTCTCATCAGAAGTACTGTTTCTACACTAAATAAAACTTAAAAATAGACTAAATGCATAAGAAAGTCATTACTTATGATAGCCAAGAGGTGGAAACAACTCTAATGTACATCAGATGATAGGTAAATATAATGTGACATGTGAACACAATGAGATATTCAGTAATAAAAAGAAGCGCTATGGCTGGGGCACTTGGTAGAGCGCTTGCCTCACATGTGTGAGGCATTGGGTTCGATCCTCAGCAACACATAAAAATATACATAAAGATATTGTGTCCATCTACAGCTTAAAAAAATTTAAAAAGAAGTGCTAGTCAATGCTACAATGTTGTGGTTCTGGGTTTGGTTTGAGTTTTTGTGCTGGGCACGAAACCCAGGGCCTCCCAAGAACGTGCTGTAGCACTGAGCTACACCCCCAAACCTCTAATGCTTTCTTTGTCTATTAGGAATAATCATCATTTATGAGCACTTGTTTATCAAATCAACACAACCATTTACTAAGGGCTGCTGGTGACCCCAGGAGAGTCTTCGAGGGTAAAAGTACCCGGGTTGATTCACCCACCTTAGAAGACAAATGTACTCTTGGCTTTCACAGACTCACTTTGATAATTCCATTTCTAGCAACATTTTATTATTCAGATGTATATTACTAGAAGGAAAAGATGTTTTCAGTGGGATAAGGGGTTAAGTATTTGCATAGTGGCTTTGATCTGTTGGGGGCGTTTTTTGAGTCCTTGAATTTTAAGCGCAGGTCCAATACTTATTTTCTTAGAAGATCTGCTAGTTTGTGGGGACTGCCATAACCAAATGTCATGAATTGGGTGGTTTAACAACAGTCACCTTCTTGTAGCTCTTGGGAATGAAGGCCAAGCTCAAGGCATTGGCAGCGGTGGCTTCTCCCGAGGACACTCTCCTGGGCTTACAGATAGCCACCTTCCCACTGTGTCCTCACAAAGTCATCCTTCTGACCCTGTGCACCCTGGTGTCTCTCCCTCCCTATGAGGACACCAGTCATATGAAGGAAAGCCCCCCCCCCTCTTGTGGCCTCATTTAACTTTTTATCTCAATAAGTCTTCAAATCCAAGTATGGTCACATTGGGGATTTAGGGCTTCAATATGTAAGTTTTGAGGACAACACAATGCAGCCAGTGTTGAAGAATATCCCAGAAACATTGTAGTATCTATCATCATAACTCCATAGAATGGTGGAGGAGTTTAAATTGCTCTGTTGTAACCTGAACCATAACATAATTGATATGCAAATGCCCCTGAAATAATGAACTATAAACTGAATATGTAAAAGACACGGCATTTATGGGAAGGACTGATGCTCTCTCTAATCTCTACTTTTTAATATAATCAAAAGGGGCTTCCACACAATCAGAAACTCTTAGACATTTATTTCATATCCAGATTATAAAGTATGTCCAAATATGTACCTTAGAAACCACGTGTAGTTAGCTTCTGATGAGGAAAAATATGGATACAGCATTTAATAAATAAGGAACAAGGGCTTTTCACTTTAACATCCTTATGATCTGAAAAACCACTGCTGCTGCTAAACTTAATAACAGTTACTATTTAAATAAACAATGGGCCATACTCCAGAAGGCACTTAATCCAAGATGTGTAAAATGTGTCCAAATCATCAAACAGGACTAGCTGATGGAGATTTATGGTTTCTGGTGCTAAACCACTGTTAGCCCATGGAACTTCTCATTTTTCTTCGTCAAGGTGTATGACTGTAAAACTCCAGCGGGGCTGGCAAATATCTGTTTTGTAAATAGGATCATGTAGCCAAGAGACAGTCTAAAAGGAATGGTCCTGGAAACAATCCTAAATGGTGTTAAACTATATGGATGCGACCAATTCAGACAGATTTAATTAACCCCGACTGATAGATTTTTCTGAACCTCACCAAGTCCAGCGTTTCTGGCAGCTCACAGCATTTCTGTCAACTGCCCCAGACCTGACACCATCAAAGGGAAATTGCGCTGGTGCCTTCTTAGCCCAAACAAACCATCAGCTCAGATTTCCCATTCGTCTTTTCATTATAGTTTCTCCTTCTTTCCAGCATTGGGATGCTTTCTTTTCTTTCCTATTTAATTTTTTTATTTGTTCTAATTAGTTATACGTGACAGTAGAATGCACTTTGTTACACTGTATATAAATGGAGTGTAATTTCTCATTCTTCTGGACATACATGATGTAGAATCCCACCGGTTGTGTTTTTTGGTACAACTATAACATCCTTATGATCCAGCCTCTGCGGAAGTTTCTTCTCTGAACCTCTCTAGTACTGGAGAGCGATGGTGATGATCCACCAGCAATTATAAGCAGAACGGGATGAGAGGGAGCAAAGTATCCAGCCAGGAGGGAAGCAGAAGGAGCCACAGCATAGGCTGTTTTTTGAAAAGATTTGCATACTTATGACACTTTTACCACGAAGTGCCTGATTCGGCTGATTATGGCATTAGAACTGGGAAAGCACTCACTGTTAACCCTCACTCTCATGTGGGAAGAACGGTGGGCACGTTCTTTCTGCCAGTGACACTGAGGGTCGGAAGGACTTCCCCAGACCAGAGCTACACTCTCCAGTCTCTTTTCTGATTACTGTTCCCAAATGATTGACCCGCAGAGCAAAATATAGAAACATCAGCTACGTTCTCCTATGACTAATTCCATGGTAGTTTACTTCAAAAAGGAATATTCGTAGTAGGCAGCGTGAAACTCTATATTCACTCCAAACTCCCGAGGGGAAGCCACATGTTCATTTAGTTCAGAGTGACCACGACAGGCTCAATAGTGCCCCAGCCTGATCAGACTTCAGACAGGCTCACTCCTAACTCCTGGCCCCACTCTCTCCTTCTTAGAGCATGTTCTTTAGAAAACTTATAAATTCTGTCGCTTTGAAATATGTAAATCTTTTTTTAAAGCCTCTTGACAATTTTACAACACAGCAATTCTTTATCAAGTAACTGGAAGCCATCTCTTTTGAAATGTAATCATCAAGGAGAATAGTGCCCTACCTTCTGGTCTTTCTGGGAGGGTAGAAAGTCAATCTTATGGGCGCCAACTAGCAAACATGATGGCCTGAACACAGAGAAAAACATTTGCAAACTCAGGAAAGAACACTGTGTTCAACACACCCCTTCATGCTCTTTGCTTCAGCAGAGCTGAGTCTCACTCAGTACTGGTCTTCCTCTCCTATGGCAGTAACCTATGGCAACACAGTCTTCTTTGCCTATTTAGCTTTCTCCAGTGCAATTTTTACTTTGATTGCATTTATTACTCCTCTAACTTTGCTCTTCTTGTAGAAAAGTGGAAAGCTCTTTTCTCTCGGCTTCAAAGAGTTACTCACTTCACAACTAACAAAGGTTTTCTTATTTCTTTATGGAAAAATATACACATGATATCTGTTGTGAATTACCAGCAAGCTGTTTGAGATATACATAGAGTCATGTATCACTTAATGATGGGGGATGTAAAAAATGTGTCATTACTCAATTCCATCATTGTGTGAACATCATAGGGTGCGCTTAGACTAAGATGACTATGATATCACTATGTTGATATAGTTTTTTGAGACCACCACCAATACATGATCCATTATTGACCAATACATTGCTATGTGGCACATGACTATACATATTAGTTTATAAAGAACTCTAAAGATATCAATCATCATCATTGACTCATTCAACAAATATTCATTGGGTTTATTTATTTATTTATTTATTCTATTTAGGTTTACATGATAGCAGAGTGCATTTTGATTCATTGTACACAGATGGAGCACAACTTTTCATTTCTCTGGTTGTATGTGATACTGCCCCCCTGTCCCTTCCCCCCTCCCACCCCTGTGACCAAAGTTCCCCCATTCTTCCCGTGTCTTCTCCCTCATTATGGATCAGCATCCACTTATCAAAGAGAACATTCGGCATTTGGTTTTGGGGATTGGCTTACTTCACTTAGCACGATATTCTCCAACTCCATCCATTTACCTAAAAATGCCATAATTTTATTCTCTTTTATTGCTGAGTAATATTCCATTGTGTGTATATACCACAATTTCTTTATCCATTCATCTATCGAAGGGCATCTAGGTTGGTTCCACAGTTTAGCTATTGTGAATTGAGCTGCTATAAACATTGAAGTGGCTGCATCACTGTAGTATGCTGTTTTTAAGTCTTCCGGGTATAGACAAAGGAGTGGGATAGCTGGGTCAAATGGTGGTTCCATTCCAAGTTTTCTAAGGAATCTCCATACTGTTTTCCAGGTTGGTTCCATTGAGTTTTGAACTGAAACTGTGCTGGGTCCTGTTGATACATTCCAACATTACAAAGATAGCTGGGTGCGGTGGCACACGCCTATAATTCCAGCACTTTGGGAGGCTGAGTCAGGAGAATCTTGAGTTCAAAGCCAGCCTCAGCAATGGCGAGGCACTAAGCAACTCAGTGAGACCCTGTCTCTAAGCAAAACACAAAACAGGGCTGGGGATGTGGCTCAGGGGTCAAATACCCCTGAGTTAAATCCCCAGCACCAAAAAAAAAAAAAAAAAATAGAAGTCTGAAGAATATGCTTTTGCTTTTTCTTTTCTTCTTGTTGTGATCTTGGAGACATCCTTCTGCCAAGGAGAAAGATGGGGATTAAAAAAAGATGAGGAATATGAAAAGACAGACCCAGCAGATATTCACCTTCATGCATTTAAAAGGATGATTTTGCAGCAAGAGCTAGCCTTTCAGGCTGATTTGTCAACCTGAGGAAGGATGTCCAGCTTTTCTCATCTTCCCTGTAGCACATCAGGTTTGAAGGACTAAACTATGAGCATTCATAAGGGAGGCCCTGCCCCTTTCCAGCTCCAAGTGAAGTGTGGTAAGGAGAAGAAAACTCAGAGCCAGGTCAAGATGTGCCAGTTTTCAGGTGAGGAAATCCAGGACAGAGTTCTCTAGCCCTAATACCTTTGTCAGGCTATGGAAACAGCCATCTGACAGGCTTCTCATATTCCAAACCACCAGGGACACATCCTAGGAAATCTGGCAGCTCAAAAAGCATCACCATTTCAAAGGAAGCCTTGAAGATCAGCTGTCCTGGACCACTTCAGTTTTTATGGGGCTGAGAGCCAGCTCAACAGCACAGGTCCCCAGCCTGGGGCCAGGTGAGAATAAGGTTCAGAGGTCTTCTGGTAGCAAACAGCACCAAGGAAGAGACAGCAGATTTTCCCAGAAATATTTCCTGAACCCAAAGAGTAAACTACAGCAATGTCCCCCTTAGCCAAGGTTTCACATCCTGCATCCTGTGGTTTCAGTTACCTATCATCAGTCACAGTCCAGAAATAATAAATGGAAAACTTCAGAAATAAACAATAAGTTTTAAATTGCACACTAATCCTAGTAGTGTGATGAAATCTCTTGACATCCCACTGTATCCTACCCAGGACATAAACCATCCCTCTGTCCAGAGTATCCACACTGTATACACTATCTGCCTGTTACTCAGTTAGATATCTCAACTTTTGCAGTATCTGAAGTAGTGCTTATGTTCAAAGGACCTCATTTTACCTAATAATGGAAGAGAGAACACAATCATATAACTTATTCCAGCATATTTTTATAATTGTTCTCTTCATCATTTGTTAGTGTTGTTAATTACTTGCTGCACCTAATTTATAAAGCAAACTATCATAGGTATATATATATATATATATATATATATATATATATATATAAGAACAAACAACATATGCAGAGTGGGGTTCTAACCATGTCTCAGGCCTCCACAGCAGATCTGAGAACACATCCCCAGTAGAAAAGGGGAGACAACCATAGCAGGGGAGTCAGCCCAGGGGAAGACATGCAAACACACGACCCGCTCCTCACACCCTGAAGCCACACAGGGATCGATACCAGGCGAGGTCATCAGAGCATATTTCTCTTTAGACTACTGCCTCTGCAAGAACGAATTTCAATCAGTTGGGTTTTTTAACTTAAATTGACTAAGACTAAAATATAATTTGATGAGACTAAAAGCCACATATTCCCCAATACCCAATGGGAATTACATTTTCTCTGTCATGTGGGTTAAACCGAGGACCCTGCATAGCTGTCAGCATCACTGAGCTCCCTACAGTCCCCACTACAGGACTCTGGCATGGCTGCTGTGCGTGGCCCTGCTTTACAGATGAGGAGGTCGGGACATAGGGTAGATATCGACTCTCCATGGACAGTGGAGCACTGGGACTTGAGGCCAGGGGCCCACTCTAGACCCACACTTGCGATGTTTGCAATCTACACTTCACACGGTCCTGATCGGACACAGCTACTGGCAAGGCTGGGGTCCTCCAGACGCCCATCACAGCAAAGGGAAGATGGCCCAGGAAGATTTCCACAGCGAAGGAAGCTGCCTGATATCTAAGTAGGTTGTGCCCAATGACACAAACTGCCCTCAAAACTAAAAAATATTTTTAAAATGCCTAAGAGCAGCAGCAGTAATTAAAGATGAGATGAGAACTATTAAGAGAAAAAGAAAGTTGGAAGAGGTCTCCCGTGAGAGTTGTATTTTTAGGGAAAGAAAAAGAAGGAGAAGAATGATTTTGTTTCCAATGACTGTATCCAACTCTGAGGTTTGATTAAAGAAATGACCTTGAACCACAGCAGAGAATAATAAAAGACAATTTCCAGTAAGAATGCCAGTTTGAATTAATGATTTACTTTTTATTTTTAAACTGAATTCAGTAGAGATTTACATGCATTAGGTTAAAATGATTAACATTTGAAATTTGACCTTGAAATAATCTTTACATTGTAAATTCTTAATGATCAAAACAATGTTCTCAGTGATTAAAACATATTAGTAATTAATTATTTAAAAAGAATAATTGCAAGTACATATTCCTAAAATCTCAAGGCTTTTTAAACCATTTGCACAAATGACTGGACATTTTTTTTAAATTTGAAAAAAAAACAAACACCATCTAATTCTCATTTTTATTGCCAATGCAACAACAACAAAAAAGGTGCCTTTTGCTTTTCTTTGTCTTACAGGCTAGAAACATAAGCAATACCTCTGATCCCATCAAAGCCAAAGAAAGAAAAATAAAATCATTCTGTATAAGTCTGTAACATTAAAAAATAGCCCAAAAACTTCTTAAATAAGGTTAATAAGAGATCAGCAATTTTGATCATATTTTTAAATCTCTTTGTAAAAATAGTTTAATAACATGTAGATAGGACATGATCTCTGTGCTAACAACTCAAATTATGTTCAAACTTCTAACAGGACAGGAGGCTCTACCCAGCAGACAGAATCTGCCTGAATACTCATGGAGCAATAAGGTTTCAAGAAATAGTTATAACACATGTCATAGAAGAAAAAAAATCAACCAGACATGGGTTTCGTTTTTCAAAGCAATCTCTCCCAATGCCGTGGTTCCCCTTAACTTGGATGTTGTCTGGAAGAGATTTCTTAACACAAAGAACTCATAATCCATACAAGGCAGGGGCAATTGTGGTTTCCACTGACCAAGGTTGTCCCAGGACCAGAACAAAGGCCTATCACACGTGCAGTGGCCTCCCAAGGACTGACTACATGTGGCTGACTGTCCACAGGAAGAGAAAACTGCATCCCTTAATTCTCGTTCAGTCCAGCCCTTGTCCATGAGAAAGTGTCCATCAGAAGTGTCAAAGTTCTGGGCTGGGGTTGTGGCTCAGTGGTATAGCAATTGCCTAGCACATGTGAGGCCCTGGGTTCAATTCTCAGCACCACATATACATAAATAAAATAAAGGTCTATCAACAACTATACAAAATATTTAAAAAAAAAAAAAGTGTCAAAGTTCAGCAGAGCATAATGGCACATACCTGTAACCCCAGCTACTTGAGAGGCTGAGGCAGGAGGATCACAAGTTTGAGGACATCACAAGTTTGTATTCATTTTTCTATTGCTGTGTAACAAACTGCCATGAACCTGGTAGCTTAAAGCAAACCCATTGTTCTCTCCTAGTTTCTGTAGGCCAGAGTCCAGCACATTTTAACTGGGTTCTCTGCTCAAAGTCTCAAAGGCTGAAACCAACTCACCATCCAGGTGCATCTTCATTTGGATGCTCAACTAGGGACAGATGCCCCCCAAAAAAGAAGAGGAAACGCTTCCAAATCCAGGCTGAGGCCAGTATTTCCCTGATAGCAAAACAAAAGACATTGTCAGAAAAGAAAACTATAGATCAATACCACTTATTAATACAGATTTTTAAATCCTCAACAAAACACGAGTAAACTGCATCCAGAAGCAGCATATATAAAGGATTTATGCACCATGACCAAGGGAATTTACTTCAGGGGCACAAGGCTGATCGGCAGGGATGTCAGTCGATGTGAAACACCTTATTAACAGCATAAAGTACACAAACCACATGGTCAGACACAGATAAAGCACTTAACAAAATCCAACCATCTTTCATGATGGAGACACTGAACAAACAGGAAAGAAGAGAGCTTTCCTCACCTGCTAAAGGGCATCTACAGAAATCCATAGCTGATGTCACCTCTTTCATTGTAAATTGATGAATTATAAGTGCATTTACCTATGGGATACAAAGCAATGTTATATGTGTGGAAAATGTAGGGTGATTAAATCAAGCTAATTCTCATCTCCATCATCTCAAACACTCATATTTTATAGTAAGAATATTTGAAATTTACTCTTAGCAATTTTAAAATATATTCTGTTGACCAGTTTGCCAGGTTGCATGATCGACCTCCAGAACCTATTCCACCTAGCTAACTGAAACTTTGCAGTCTCAGCCCCACGCCCCATCCCTCCAGACTCTGGTAACCACCATCCTAGTCTTGTTTCAAGAAGGCCAATTGTTTGGAATTCCACTTCAAAGTAGGACCTGTTAGGGTATCGGCCAGACAGACACGGACACCTCATGCAGCCAGGAGATCCTTTATTCAGGGGATTGGGCACCCGGGCGAAGGAAAGAGGAAAGAGAGAGAGAGGGGATGCGCGGGAGGGATTTTATAGAACCCACTACAAAACGCGTGGCGAGCTAGGGATTGGTCACTTCAAAATTGGGGGCAGATGAGCAGTAGCGGTCTTCTTTTGATGTGCTAACCTGAGCGGTTAGGCTTTGTTTCCCAGGTGGAAGATTCCAGAGCGGAACCCCCTGGGGCAGGAACTGCCTTGGGCTTTTAATTACAAAAGGGCTGTTTTTTACCTTACATTCCCCCATTTTTTATTTTATAAGGATGGGAAGGTGGACGACATTGGCTCTTCTGACTGCTTCGAGCTGAATTGGGGCGACATCTGTTGAGCAGGATGGGGGGTAGGGGAAGAAGTTAGAGCACCCAGGCCCCAAAGGTTAGGGTCTCCCAAGGTGAGAAGTCTGAAAGGTGCCTTGAAGCCATAGCATTGCCAGTTGGTGGGGCCAGTTCCCTGAGTGTAGATGTGAAGGCAGGAGCCAGGAATGCCGGAGCAGAGTCTCAGGAAACAGTTGCAGGTGAGTGACTGTCCTCCTTGAGAATCCGAAGATCCCTGAGGAGAAGCTGATTAAATGTCTGATTAGAAACCTGCTGGATTTAAGATTGAATAAATTTGAACAGACATGGCAGGGGAGACAAATCAGGAAAAGTATACTATACAAGGGAATTTTGAAAAGAAAACCCATGAGCTTATCTCTTTGGGGTTATTGACATCTGATCAGTCAGATCCTAAAGGAGTTTGATGTTTTCTATCAAACCTGACTTATTTTTCATTAAATGATGAAGGGTGCTGTTATCTTTCTTGATCATTCCAGTTTTGTTGATATAGCAGCAGAATTCTTCTTTCAGGAATAGGCATGTTCCTCCTTGTCTGCTGTTAGGAGATATATGGCTTGATGGTCCTGCAATGAAACTTGGGCAATAGATGTTATCTGCCATTGTAGGGAGGCAAAAGAGGTGGCCAATGCCTCTGGCTTCTTGAAGTTGTTGTTTAAGCCTTTGAATAGCGGTTACCACATAAGCAAGTTCTTCTGCCTTCCCCCTGAAGGCAGCGAGGCCAGAGTGAGTTTAACTACTAGTGGTTGGAAGACAGTTTGTCTTGCCCTGAGAGGGAGGTGGTAACAAACCATATTAATTTAGCCTGGCTGCATAGAGTTAATTGAGGAATCAAGGTGATGGGAACATAAAAGATGAAGGGTATATTGAGGCTTAGATTTTTGTTAGGACATCACTGCACTAGAAAGGAACTGTAACAGAGCAAAGGTTGGGAAAAGACTTTAATGATCTGGTCACAGGGAACTGGACTAGAGGAAGTGTATGAAAATAGATACTTCCTCAAAGGCTGGAGGGAGGGGCCCTTGGGGTCAGTTTGAGGTATTGAGAGGAACACCAATGGGAATCAGTTATTGTTTAAACCTGCACAGAGGGAGCAGTCTAAAATGTTATCAACCTTGGATAAATTGAGAAGCTGAACTGAAGGCCCTGACATATTAGGACCATCCATGAAGAGGTCTGTTTTAGGAGGGGCAAATGCACCTTAGGGTAAGCGATTGTATCTAGCTGGTGTTAGAGCTCTTTTTTTTTTCACTCCTGGATGGTTATGTGAATGAGGGAATAATTATATATAAGTTCTCTAGATTCTGATCAATAAATAATCTCTCATTAGGAAGTATAGGGGCTGAGGATTTGTCCCCATGATAAGGCTGGAGAGGACAAGACATGTAAACAGAGTATTTAATTTTAATGTCATAGATGTTTATCTTTAACATGTGGTTAAGCCAGTTTAATATCATCTAACTTTGTAAAATATCCCTTTTATTGGTATGACTTCTGTTTAGTAGAGATCCCTTTATTTTATTAGTTAGGGCTAGAAAATTATATTAGTCAACATTAAGCCTACCTGTGTAGGTTAGGAAGCTCAGTAGGCCATAAACTGATTAAAAACCTCTGACTTTGGCAGTTTTTCTTGATAGTTGTTACATTACTGTCTAAGAATCTTTCCTTTGTAGCCTCCAGTCATATGTATTTTGGAGGGCTAATGTATGTATGTTACATTAAACCATTTATATATTTTTTAATGCCCAGGAATGGGTATGTTATGGTTTTGCTAAGTGTTTAGGATGAAGCAGGTACAATTGACTCTTGTTGTTACCAATGTTAAAAGCCACCTGAGTTCACTCTTGGGGAACTTGGGAACAGCTTCCAGCTGTGTTAGTGCCATTTGTGCTAGGATAGGTCCAGGTCTGGTGGCTTTCCCGGGAAGCCTGAGGGACAGCTCCCTTTTTTTTTTTTTTTTTTTTTTTGGTGACCTTCCTCTTCATAGTATGGCACTTGACTGGCCTTTTAATTCTCCAATGGTCTCAGCAATCTCCCTGATCGGGAGGTCCTGCGGCCTAGAGATGCAGAGAAGTTCCCTCATTTCTTGGATTCAGGCTGACTCGGAGGGCAAGAGCCAAATACTGGCTTTCTTGGCCC